>JASANE010016809.1:0-12345 GCA_030248225.1 Trileptium ribeirensis | reverse complement strand
CTCTGTAGCTTATACGGTACAATTATTCAACTACGGACTTGTCGAGTCAAAGTTTTTCAATTCTGAGTGTATCGGCATAGTCAATTAAACTACCTCTGTAGCTTATACGGTACAATTATTCAACTACGGACTTGTCGAGTCGAAGTTTTTCAATTCTGAGTGTATCGGCATAGTCAATTAAAATAGTTTGTTACATGCAGCACATTTTACGATATACACATTATACACAAAGTTTTTAGGACAAATACGCACTCAACAAATTGAGAACATGACAGATAAACATTAATTTATTACAGTTACAATCAGAGTTAGGTAATCATAAATTCGAAAGCAAGCAAAATCGAGCTATATCACAATCCATCGATCTTTTAAAAAAATTTCGTTAAATTAAACGCAAACAATCATTGTTAATTTTTTGGTTTTAACGCTATCTAAAATGTTTTATGCAAGAGTGCATTACGGAAGAGTATGACATTTCTCTGCACTCACAGGTAAGCTGGGGTTGATGATACGGGCGTTTTCCGCCTGACCCCCAGTTATGGGGGGATCGAGATGCACGGGGGTAGCTCGGAACCCCGGTTTTTTGGAGGAAGGGGGTTCGTCGGACCTTCCCAATTTTTGAAGGGTGATCGGTTTATAAGCAGCTGCCGGTTCAACCGCCACCCCCCCAGAAATTGGGAGGGTGCGACCTACCCCCCCAGAAACTGGGGGTAAGGTAAGTGCATCTCGGTCCCCCTTCCCCAGAAACCGGTGGTCAGGCCGAAAACGCCCGTATCATCAAACACGGGCTAACATTGGAGTGCAGAGAAGTGTCATACTATTCCCTAATGCACACTTGGTTTAAGGGATACGATTGAAATCGAACGAAGCGTCGTTCGATTTTTGGGCACTATTGATTGTAGTTGTAACTGTACAGTACTCGCCAGAAATAAGTGTCATCTTTCGAACAAAAGAACAGATTTTAGTTATATTCTCTCACAACACTCGAACACCTTTATAACAAACTTCAAACAGCTCTCGAACAAACTTAAAAACATGCTAAATTTTCAAACAAAATTTGGAATTGTCGAAAGAAATTGAACGAACTTCGAACGGACAGCACTCATTTCTGGCGAGTACTGTAGCTACAGAAATATGACCGTTTTCGCGTTCTTCGGCCATCGTGGGACTATTTAAACCCCCATATTTTTAATTAAATATACAATGTAGGATTCGACTGTCAACAGCGCGCCACACTCAGCATAAAAAGTTAAGAATGTGTTAAAAAATTATCCCAAAATCACTTTACATCTCCTGCGATTATAAAAATATGAATGTTTTCGTGTTTCGGATACCTTCGCCCGTGGTATTGAAACGCCTGTTAATCTAATCCTACTACATAGACAACTGTGGTAAACAACGCGTTATAGAAGGCACAAATGCGCCTAATATCACCTCAACATATGATATATCATCTGTTGACTGCGGAGATACGAGTTTTGTATATTTAGGGTTCATAGGACCCATTTTAAAACTGTGTAAATTGAAACCTGGATCAGATAATAATTATATTTAATTATCGCGGCTACTAAATAACGCGTCATAGAAAGTACAAATGCGCCTAATATCACCTCAACATAATGATACATCATCTGTTGACCGCAGAGATACGAGTTTTGTATTTTTATGGTTCATGGGGCCCATTTTAAAACCGTGTAAATTGAAACCTGGCTCAGATAATAATTATATTTAATTACCGCGCCTACTTAGACTTTCAATTATTTCTCTAAATCTAGGTAGAATATCACACAAATAATCATCGATTATGGTTAAATAATATGGCCACTTTGTGTATTTTCAGTCTCATGGGCATATTAATAATCCACATAGACCCGTGTCCTAAGCCCAAGTATAACCTTCTGTATAAAGCCGTATAAAGCTTTATTGCTTTATCAAAATTAATGCATTTTTAAAGATGTCTACCGATTGTTGAAATAAAGCAAAGAATTTGTTTCGTTGGACCTCATGCTCACCCGGCCAGACACCTTCGGCTCAATTTTACTGGGAGGACTGGGAATCCGTTTAAAGGATTTCACGCGAGAATACCGGGCGTTGCAAATTTGAGTTATCTATGGCATGAAACAATCCACAAACTGACAGTTTCAATTATTTCATCAAAATGATAAGTACAAATTTATTCTTCGTTTATAATAAATACATTATTTATAACATCGCGGATCTGGCTTGCTCTAAAGTGGCACGCGATTACACCTACAAAACTGCAATATTCGACATCTCCCCATCATTCATTAAAGCCTGTTGCTAGCTTTGATTTTATATACAGTCGGGACCACAAATAGGTTCTATCGAAAACGACCGAAACTGCAATCGATCAAAAATTCGTTTAACCGCAATCGATCGAAATTTCTTTAATCGAAAATAATATATTGAGTCTGGTTTCGACGAAGCGGCAGTATAATTCGATCCAAAGTACGACCTCTATTTTAAGTAAATAATTTTCAATAGATCGTAGCGATAGGGATTTGAAATCTAAAGATTGGTGCAAGCACGCGCTTAAATGTTGAACTAGGGTGAGATTCCAAGCCACGAAATCTCGACTGTGGATGCGCAAACAGGCGCTACACCGACTAAGCTTCCACTGCTCGATATCGGTTCCGAAAAAACAAACTACATTTAGAAATCATTTGTGTAATGTTTTAGCGCGTGAAGCTCAGAATCTAATCAGAATCGCAAAATCATCAGACTTTACGAATACAAAATTTTTTACGTACTTATGTAATCTCGGTAACACACAGAATTCCGTTTTAACAAACTTAGGCTTAGAGTTCAAAAACAGTTATGAAATCAGATCAATAAATTTAAAAGCAACCTTTAAACACTTATCAAAGGAGGATTGTCGACTTAACTACATTTATATGAAGCAAATGCTGGTCTTGGTTATCATCAATGGGAAAAGTTTAGATATTTTTGAAACAAAACCTCCGCGAGACGAAAAGTGACGATTGACAAATAGATTTTGACGCTATTGAATCAGCTGAGGTCTACATAAGCAGGATAAAGCAGACATTTTCAATATTATGTGAATATTTTACCTTTAGCTTGCTTCTTGTCATCGGGCGTTGCTTGGCACGCCATATAAATTGCGGCAGCAGCAACAGAAATTGGACTTCGGCTGAAATCATAAAAATAGCAAACATTTTAAAACCTTATTTGGCTTCATTCGCCGAAAATTTTGGTAGAGGAATGAACCGGGGGCCACGGTTCGGAACTGGAGGCGCCGGATTTTTCCAAGGGTGTGAACTGGGGAAACTAAATTTAAAATTAACTCCTTCACACACACTTGGGTCCAAATATACCCTAAATAGATTGCGAAGCGTTGCACTATTTTTGTCGTATGCTGTATCTTTTCACATGCGTTACTACTCTCTCGCGTTGTGAGATGTCTTAAGGGACCATGCAAAAATCCTAGACAAGCTCAGCCGTTAGCGTGCGCATTTTTCAATCGTACAGCCAGAGTTCTATCCCAGTTTTTTAATGAGTTTTTCAAACACTGAACGATATACAGGTTCACTCGTGCATAGGAAGGTACGCAGGAACTCGAAATAGTGCTCAACAGTGACTAGAGTGCCCAATTTGTCTAGGTTTACTGTTTAGCGCACCTAAATAGCACGGTGGCCCAGCCAGATATAAATGACTCGAATTTTTCGGCCCCGGCAACACAATTATCCCAAATTTATGAAAATATAAAGGTGTGTACACGTAAGTACTCCAAATAGTGTTTGAAAAGTCATAGACAGTGTCCAATTTGTACAGGAAGATGTATTTTACTCACACAAAGCCGAAAAAACAAACACCTTCTAAAGTGAAATTCTGTTGCTGTAGGCTGTAATTTGGGGCACCAAGAAGGCTACAGAGGTGCCACTTGATCGGCACTATATACCTGAGCCACGTACTACAAACTTATTTCGATGTTAAAAGATTATTTAAGGACCACCTGACTCATTAATGATCCAGGAACCGTCCAAAATCATAAATCGCAGCCACTCCAATGTACCTACGAATGAG
Source organism: Trileptium ribeirensis (assembly GCA_030248225.1). Taxonomy (NCBI): domain Eukaryota; kingdom Metazoa; phylum Nematoda; class Enoplea; order Enoplida; family Thoracostomopsidae; genus Trileptium; species Trileptium ribeirensis. The sequence continues at coordinate 8,280 of JASANE010016809.1, read as the reverse complement.
GGACTGACTTACAATGTTTAGGAAGTTGTGCAAACCAAGCAAAAAATATGTATCTCTTCCCTCAATTTTCAAAATGTCTCAATCAAATTTTTGACGTGGTCAGCGTACAGATACAAAATAACCTTCCAGTATCAGTTTATTTGAATTTTTCATTCAAAACAATTAAACCGTTGTCGTGAGAAATAAAAAATGCTTTAAATTTAAGAACAAAATATAAATACGGTTTTTGTAAAATATTATCATGTACAAAAATACGTTTTACGATAACGCAAATTGGCTAGCGAAAACTAAAAAAATTACCCAGCGACCAAATCCAACTCGACTGCTTTCTTCGCGATTCGCGTAGCCGCCTGTTCGACAAACTTCGGCAAACCGAGATTACCACAAAATCGGGACTGAAACAGGAATCAAAATCCACATCATAGCTAAGTAAAATATGTAAAGCCTGACACCAACTGTTAAATGGGGGAAAACTGAATATTTATATTCAAAAAGTACAAGAAGTACATAAAAACTAAAGTTCTTCGCTGCTGAATACCCAACGTTTCTCGCGCGGTCTAACTTTTTATGCTATATTTTTTTCAATGGGCGAAGATGATAACTGGTTTCCCCATTTAGGCGTAGGCCGCTTGTGTATCGACGTTTTCAATTCATGTCACATATTTTAAGTCCTCAGTTCACGCTCCCCGCTTAATTTTCAGAAACTTCCTTAAAATTTTAAAAAATAAGGCAAAAACCAATTTCCGCCCGATTTATTTTTAAGATATCCACAGTTATTATGTTAAACATACAATGCACAACAGAAACTACATTTCAAAGGCGACGGTAATCTCCGGCACATACTGTCAATGACGTATTCTAAAAGCTACAGTCACGGCCAAAAATAACAACGAAGAAAATCGAAAGATTGAAATTTCGTTCAATCCAAAATAATCAAAATTTCATTTAATCGAAATCGATCGATAATTTTGCACAAATTTCTGGCCGTGACTGTACAATACTTTATGGGCTCTCGTACGTTCAGATCTCCCAGTTCCGGTATATATAGTCATGCAAAATTAGATCAAATCCGTATCCAAAGTAGAAGTCTCTGTCCTTAAATTATTGTGTTTTCAAGGAAATATTCTTCCTCAAATCTGTCGGGAATATTAGGGTCTTCACGGGTTTCATTCTTCCTGATATGATTGATGAAATCGTTATTTTGACTAGTAGAAGCAGCCAACATTCCCTGAACAAAGTTAATTACCGCGTACATTTCTAGGCCCATACGAAGAATTATTCCTAAAACATGGAGGTCGTACGGGAAAGCCAGATTCTAGTACCATAAATCCGCAGGGATTTTTCAAAACGGACCCTGGGTGCAGGAAATTTCTTTTGGGTCCAGACCTTAAACGCTGGGTTCAGATTTACAATTTTTGGCTCGATAATTTCACGAATTTTTACATAATAAAAAACGTAATAATGAAACGCAATTTTACATTATTACAAATACATAGTCTCTGCTTGTCCCAAGCCAGGATAAAGAATGAGAGCCATCCATGAAACTATATACACATGAAAGCACTAACGGCTGAAAGCATGCACTTTGTAATAGAATTCATAAGCAGACCCTATGTCTCCGAAGCCGAAACTGCCTTGGGTCCAGCAAAATTTTTTTTGGTCCACGTAAAAATATTTGGGTTCAGACCCACCTGTGTACCCAAAAAACCTAGATCCGAACCCGACCACCTCAAAAACCAGCGCCACAGCAGTCTACCTGCGTGCCGGCTTCTTATGTGATTATTGACATGAAATAAATAAAATATTCAACATATGTGCGAAATATATAGTATGTAAAATAAAAGGCTAGTGGTAGGCCATAATTTAACACGAGGTGTTGAATATAGCGGCTTTATATCTGCGGTGAAGTGTGGCATGGACGGCTTAGTCGGTAGATCGCCTGATTGCGGATCAAGGTTGTGGGTTACAATCATATCCAGTTTAACTCCAACGGCCGCTTTTCACATCCTTTCTGATCAAGCAACTACTGCTAGTCCCGTATCAAAAATTGTTCTTAAAACAACTACTACAGAAAATCCATGATGATCGGGGATCAGTATAACTTATCGTTGAAGGCCGTGACCCCATTAGGTGATACACTTATCGCACGCGGCGCTGTAAATGGCCATGAAAAATGTAAAGTTCCGCCCAATAATATGACGCGAAATTTTTTTGCAACATTGACAAAACTGACACAAGGAAAATTGTAATGTTTTGTAATGCCATGTGAAAAAAATTTTATCAATGTGGAGAAAAAATTAATGTTCAAACGGAGTTTAGTCAAGGTTTCTGGCGATTGAAATGCTATTCCCAGTTTCTATCGGTGGTAAACACCTTGTCAGTTTTTATAACGCGTTTGCCTTTCCACAACTCGTCCGTAGACGTCACTTACAGAATTTCATTAAAATTTAGACTTGCATTTTATACAGGGATACTGGGGAACCGAAGCGACTACACTGCGAAAAGCAACTGAAGGGTTACACCGAGACCGCTACCCACACTTTAGACAGCCTAGCTTTCCTACCGATAAATAAGGATAAATATAATCCTGTATGGTCATAAGATGCAAAAACCAATCATGAGCTAAATTCCTCCGCATGGGCCATATTACCACTGTACCCGGCATCTGCAACCCACATATACAATAGAACTGCGAATGCAAAAAAATCAACATTTTGCCAAAGACAAGATTTACAGGAAAAGCGTTTTAAACTTTTCGTTTAAGCTTTGAAACTCGTTTATAAAATAACAAACATTATTTTATATCTACAAAAATATATATAACAAAATACAGAAATAATAATGGACGGAAACGAACCATAAAATCGGCGCTAGTTATCAGGTCCAGGTTTGTTTCCAGCGCCTTCATCACAAGCCGAAAACATCGCCCAATTTCTTTACGACTAACTTTGCTAACGGCACAAATCTCTGAAAACCAATTTAAATAATGCAAAATCAGTGGTAAAAATAGTTCAACGAAAAAGCGGATAAGTATAAACAGATAACACATTGATGTTGTATAAGGACAAAAATATTGTATTCTTGTTTATAACCATGCAACCAAAATTGAGTTACTCCGGGAAACGTAGACAGCGAAGTAAGCAGTTTCCCACGAGGAGAATATAAAAAATATATCATTTGTAAAAGCTCTTAACAAGCATAAATCATTTGTGAACACAGAAAGTGAAATTTTAGTGAAACGATAACTTTAGCACAACGCAAAACAATCCTACCACAGCTTTGCCTCACGACGCTGGGGTCACCGGCGTCAGAAATAGTTTGCTCTGAACCTTACTCACAAGCCATCAAAAGATAAAGTTCGGCACACAGAATCATCTCTTCCAGCGTAGAACTCTGAGAGATAACATTTTGGCTGAGCATCCGGTGTTAAGCCAAAGTTTAAAAAATACCGCAAAAAGAAATTTCCAAAATTTAGTCTAAGTAATTTTTTCGTTTATTGGGGATGAACCATGAGCTTACTTTAACGTTTAAACTTTATAATCTCACACCTACAGTACACACTCGCCAAAAATAAGTGTCGTCTTTCGAACGAACGAACATTGAACAAAAATGAAAAAAAATTATTAATCCTACAATAAATGAAAAACAATCCTATTTTTCCCGAAATTTGCGATTTATATATTCAAAAGGTTCCATCTTTTGGGTTACTGAATTAGAAATACGGGCAAACAGAATTCCGGTTCTTCCTCTAAAATGATGGTGATGATGGCTTTAATATGAATTGCCCATGTATTGTTGCTTTCCTATGAAGAAGAGCTCAGGAAGCTAAATTTTAAACTATGTCACAGTTACTCAGCACAGACTGGACACACCTGTTCCCAAGAAATAATATTATGGTCAAGATCATTTAAGTGCTAAACAATGGTTTCGAAAAGAACCTGCTATCTGCGCCATAAAGAGATAAGCACTTTCGCATCTACATTACCTTTGAACGTTCGCGGCACCCCTTCTTTTCGGCATCCTATATAAAGGCACGCCGCCGCCACTGCCTCAGTTGATCGCCCTTTAAGAGCTTTCGTATCTGTAACTTGTTTGAACCATAAATTCGTTTGATCCTAAAAATAGTCAGTCAACATAAACCACAAATAGCCGACACCGGAATTATAAATTTATAACGGGATATGAATCCGAGTCCTTCCAATCTGTATCTATTAAAATAATGGAGCAATCAAAAATTTTCAAGGCTTTTACGTTTGCTGTAAATGACAGTCGTTGGCCTTTGTCTATTGTGATTTTAACTCTTCTGAGACCTTAACAGCACTCAAAACTGGAAAATTTTCGATGGATACATATATCGATCGCCATGGCGTGTTTCGGGTTACTGAGGATCACCGGTAGAACAAAATTGCCTTCCACATTGCGTCATATTACATTTTATACACCACGCTTGACCGTAGACTAAACAATAATTTCAGACGGTTTCGCGGCGGTTATATGTTATTCCACATGAATCCGCTTTATTAACACGAGTGCTATAGGTATAGCAAACTGCAATTATACAGCCTACGCTTTACTATTAATGCAACAATACTATTTTGTCATCTTACCATAATGCGATTCCATTGCCGGCAGTGATTTACAAGAATTAGAAATGCGCTCTATGGTGCATGAGACCATCTGTGTTAGACAAATTCGTATCAATGTAAATGCTCATGCTTGTTTATGAAACTTTAAGACAGGATGCACGGCGTCATCAACACCTGCTGTGGTATTCCCCACAATGAATCTGTCGTCGCCACTGCATACGATCGCTAGCAACACCTTCGATGTTGGCGTGTTTTGACCATAGCACTGATCCGTAAGTGTTCTTAAGGAAGTCGATACCGCGTATTGCCAATTTGGTCCACGTCTTTTTTGGACCTTGTCGGAGGCATTTCTATTGTGCGAGTGGGATGGCGCCAGATTTGGTGATATATCCTTGTTGCATTCGTGCAAAGTGACCCAGTCATCTTAATCTAGTCAATTTGATTTTTAATCTATTGTGGGTGGTTGTTGCAGGATTCTCTGATGTTGGTGTTAGTAATCGTTTGATATTTTTAACACCTAGAATTATTCGGAGAAAGTTCATTTGAAACAAATCAAATTTATAGTGCCAGTCATCAGCAAACACTAAATCTCTGAGGCGTATAACAACACTGACACGACTGATGCTTTGAATATTGCTATTTTGGTGTGAAGGCAAATTTGACATGACTGCCAAGTGCGCAGTATCAGGCGAGCTAAGGCAGGTGATGTCTTTCATATACGGATGTTGACGTCTTCAGAGCAGAATTGTCGTGGCGACGATAGTTGAACCAAAATAGGCAAAGGTGTCGACTGCCTCTATTATCGTGCACCCAGCAGTGCGGTTCTATGTCTTAAAGGCTAATTAAGGGGTTAGGAACTCCACCAGTTCGCAATACATTCCAAATAGATACTCTGTGAATGCTGTAGCGAAATCAACGAAAGTACATACGGTTGGATTGCCGCAACGCATTGGTTTTTGAGGTTCTGTCTGAGTGTCAAAACCTGATCCATGCAGCTTCTTCCGTTGCGGGAACTCTCAAACGGCCTTCGTACCATTTAAGTAGAGGTCGTCAAATTATGGTTAATAGTACTTTAACAGATATAGACAGAAGAGTTATTGCCTCTGTAGTTGGAACAATCTGCACGTGATCCTTCTATGTAGTGGAATAATGATACCACCTTGAAGTCTTGAAGCACTTTTCTCATATGCCAAATATGTTGGGTCACAAAGCATAGTTTATGTTTGGCAGCTCCATTTACTGCCTCCAGTATCTCAGCCTCAGCCGGTATATCACAAGATCCAGGACTTTTTCTAATTTTCAGGGCTTTTTACAGCGATGTTACTTCTTGTAAACCCGGAAACGCTTGCTCTATATCGGGACTCTCTATGACAGTAGTCTCGTCGCCATCCAGATCGGTGTCGAATGTACCGAGTTCCTACCCATTTAGCAAGTCTTAAAAGTGCTCTGACCACCGATTTGGGCGAGAGGGTACGATTTTCAGCTGTATTCAGTGTTTGTCGAGTAGCACGGAAGCATGAGATTGTTTGGAGGTACCACTGCGCTCAGCTCACGTATAATTTTATCGACAATTCGAGTGCCACCTCCTTTAGCGGCACGTTCCATACATTTTGCTTGTTCTTCATACCACGCCATCTAATCTGCTTTTAGTCTGCGCCCTATCTATCGTCCTAGATAATTTCGTCGTCGGCGATCATAGGTGATTTTCCTTTCTGATGTCATGTTCCGTATTGCATCGGATATCCAAGGCCGCTTTCGTTTTTGTTGGAATGGGACAAACTTAGCCGCTACGCACAATGTAGCTTTGAGGTTAGGCCAATCTTAGTCGAGGTCTCCCTATGAAGCAAGGAGCGAAGCGAATTTGTCGCGATAGCGGCACTGATGCTTCTCTGACATCGGGTACCTTTAGCACATCTAGATGACCTCGTGGCGCTCTGCAATATGAGGTTGTATTTTGAGATTCAGACGTACTTTGGCTACAACTAATTTGTGATCAGAAACTACATCGGCTGCGTGGTTTGATTTCACATAATCGATAATTGAGCTGGACTTTCTGCGCTGTTTGCGGGCGTGGCCGTCAATAGAGAAGACAGGTAAACGTTTAAATTGTTTGTGGTTGAACTGAGATTTGCTTACAGCGACATTATTCGCGACCGCGAAAGAAGCCATGCACACTCATTTGTTTTTGAGAGTCCCGCAGCCAAACTTTCTCAACACTCTTTCCCACGGTGCAGCATCATTACCAGTCTCTGCAGTAAAGGCTATGGTCAGGTGATTACTTAGTAGAACAAATGAACCACTATCAGCAGATCCTTTGACGAAATGTGTTTGACATTTGGGAGATCCACATTGGTAGGTGTATAAGCTGCAAAATTCAATTACGGCAAGGCGGTCCGAAATGGGGTTAAAGTCTCCGATCCTTGCAATATCCTGTTTATAGCAATTCCGACCCGTTTTGACTGAATTGTTGCGGAGCTATGTCAAAGCTGTAATGTTATGACTTGAGTATATACTTCTAAGCAAGCGATACCCTGCTCAGCTATACATGTATATAGAATTAAATAAGTTGAATATGTGCACTGCAGCTCTATGAATAGGTCAAATAATTACTAAAACATCCACATATTGTTAATGGCATCGTTTTTAATAAGATTACGGACAGCAAGTCGGAGTGTGTTGACACGAACAAATCCTACGGGGAGTATAATTCATCAAGGGTACTTTTTCCAGGATAATCAAATTTTATTTGACTAGACTAGTCGGTAATGGAACTACATTTGTGAGCGGAGCTTGGGCTGAGGCATTACGAATGTATTACTCAATTTTATTTTCTTCAAGTAACTACATTACATAGGGCATAGCGCTTTATCATTGGTAAAAATATTATATTTGAATTCTTCGACCCAAAAAACAATATAATGGTTTGATGGAAACGATTATATTTCAATAAATAACACAAACATTGCAAAATTCTCGATTTTAGCTGCATAAGCTTAACTAATTACCTAATTAACGACTCAAAATTTTTTAATCCCAAATATCAGGTGCACGCTCTTACATGATAGGCTTTCAAACAAAAAAAAAGTTTTTTTTAAAATCGGTTCAGTGGTTCTTGAAATCCATCGGACCGAACGAACGGACGGACATCGACTTTTTTACTCCCAAACAGAAAATAAAAACGCTTCGCACGGCTTCGCCTCGCTCCGCTCAATCGGCGCCGTTTGGACAAGAGTAAAATATACTGAAAAGTTCAAACTGTTTTAACGCAAAATTTGGGTTTCAGTACGATTTTGCGTTTTCCGGACGATAAACAGGATATAAGTTAGCTGAGACATCACCTATATCGAAACATTCTAATTTGAACGTATTTTACTATAATCAATTTGAAAGTAATAATCAGTATTTTACATTGTCCGCGAATAATCTGGCGCGTGATATGTTACCTAAAGCATCATCTAAATCGTTTGCAATTACTGTAAATCAGCGCAATATACAGAAACTGAAACTGAGTACAATGAAATACCCTTACCTGTATCGATTTTGGTAAATGTATTCTTTCAGCCATTTCCCGAATAATCTGAAATGCTTGGATCAACAAACGATCGTGCGAATTCACCTGAAATAAACAGCAGCTCCAATTTATTCCCAAGGCTTTTATAGCATATTAATTTGTTCTACTGAAATAATGCGTACA
>JASANE010016808.1:0-16395 GCA_030248225.1 Trileptium ribeirensis | reverse complement strand
TTGCTCAGGTTGTCGCGGTCACAACTGTTAACTAGCACTTAGACGTCAACGTTCAAGTTAAAAATTTAACCCTGGCGACAATACATAAATTAGTTGTGTTGCTTGAGAGAACCTATAAATGAATAATGTATAGTTAGCTCTGTATGAGTGTGTAACATGTAGCCTGACAAAATGATAAACACCTTTCAGGATAAAATCTGCAGTCCATAACTTAACAATGACTAAACAGTATTGGTTAAAATTTTCTTGATGCAAGTAACTTATGCTGACATTGTTATGGGATAACTAATGCGCGTGGCATGACGATATAGGTTTGTGTATAAGTGTAAGATATCTTCCTAGACTTTTTGAGGCACGAAATTATTTTAGTACAAGTAAAAATTTACATATTTCCAAGTAAGTTTGTTTGAATTAAATAAGCGCTGAAATAAATGTCCATAAAATACAAACGTTGAATGCGATACATGAAATATTTTCAACAAACATAGTTTAGTATGCAACATGTTTACATTTACAATTCCTACAGTTGTACGTCAACAACCAATTACGCTTAAAACTGCTCTACAATTATTTGAATTCGTCGATTACTGCACGCTTGTATGCGTGTTGTTGTGGTGTGCTCGCTTTGCTAGGAGTCTAAAGGATCAATAGGTTAGAAATGCCTCAATGCCTTGCTTGATAAATATGACTTTCACCCCAGAGTTCCGGGTTCCATACCTGCCGACCACCAATAATTATTTTTCGATATTCTAAATGCAATTTAATTCAGCGAGTAATGGGTTATTCAAAATATTAGTGTCACATGTTTTAATGAATATATAAAGTTTTCTTTACACGCACATACATATGTGTATAATAACTTAAATATATATGATATATATTTAAAGAAATATATTATATATATAATATATACACATTCGTCCTACTTCGGAACTTTTGTAGCATTAGTAAAAAATTTTAGAACACAGGAACAAGGAATTGGTTTAAAATATTATGGCAGTGGTAATAAGTATTTCAAACCTCTATAATGACTGTCTAGAGTCCCTGTAATGGCTATAATGTAGACTATTTATTGAGCTCGCACAACAAACCGTGCTTTGTATACACTTCTCTATTATAAAATTCAATTGTACATGATACAACCAAAAATACAACCATTACTATTTCTACGTTATTTATATCAAAATATGTCGATATATTTACATAAACAAACGCATTTATATACAATACACATTTATGTATAATACAATATCTAATAATATATACAAAACACAAACTATATCTAGTTTAAATGCATATTTGCATGTTCTTGACGTACATACATGCTTTACATGACAGAATAAAACTATATCTAGTGTAGGAAGCTACCTTCCTTTTTTGTGACTTCATTTACATATAATTTGCATATCTCTTGCTCACTGTTTTGGGTTTTGTTATTCAGTCAGTGTTTGTTGTTGTATTACGGTAACGTTCGTTTTCATGGTTGTTTTGATAGATAGTGGTTATGTATGTTGAGTACGCGTACAGTTATTTGAAATAAAATGGGCTACGTAAATACGACCTTGACTTTATTAATAATACTAAACAACACGCTAATACTTGGTGAACCCGACGTGATTTGAACACGCAACCTTCTGATGTGGCTCCAAGTAATTTTTCTTTTAAAAAAACTTGCAAGAACCCTAAGAAATGTTCACGACAACGGCACGTGCAATGCACGTCGACAACTACAGAGAATTTTGGTAGTTGTTATAAGCGTTTATTTTCCCTAGGGTTCGGTTTCCATATTATTGTAATGTGTTTATCTATAGTAATCGGTCTTTGCACTTGGAAAGTCGGCGCAATTTCTGACCATGTTCCAGAGTATGGGAGGAACCAGTTCAACGTTGCCGCCGGTAGTTCCGTAAGGGGTATTACTGCCCGACAAGCCACACAACTACGAATTTTACTGTTGATTGCAGGCGTGGAACCAAACCCAGGACCACCTAAAATAGAGGTAGCTAAGTTCGAAACACTAAACAAGGAGGTGCTTGCTAGGGCATTGCAATTATTGAATGAGGATGATGCAGATTACGAATTGCCAGGTACCAAACGACTAATAGCAGAGGCCTTAGGGAGGTATCCCGTTGGGGTTGTTAACGTGGCGCTGAAATGGGCTGAAAACGGTGGACAGTCAACAACGGTTGAGGCTCCAACAGAAAGCGGAAATCGGTTACCAAAGCTTCCCGAGTTTTACCAACGGGATGCAAGGCTTTGGTTCACGCAAATTGAACCGCTCATCGAAGGTCTGTCAGACACCTTGAAGCGAAACGCCCTTTTGAATGCACTTCCAACCAATGTAATGATCGACAGCGGTACCAAAGCAACGGACAGCTATGTTGCCATCAAGGACTGTGTCCTCAATTTCTTTGGCCAAAGTGAAGAAATGCAGCTCCATAAACTGTTGGAGCAGCAGACCTTGGGTGATCGGAAGCCTTCTGTACTACTTCGTCAGCTCCAAGGAAAAGCTCCAGGCCATGCCGATCTTGTGAAGTTACGGTTCATGGCTGCTCTTCCGGAAAAAGTTAGAATTTCGCTGGCAGTTGTAGATGACATGGACATAGAGAAGTTAGCCAGTCTCGCCGATAAGATTCTGGAGCAGTTGTCCCCCGCTGTAACGTCTGATCCCAGTGCGGTACCAGTGGCGGAGGTGAGTACCGCTAGTAATGTTGGTGACTCGCGATTACAGATGAAGGAGATGCCTAATACTATAGCTCAATTGAGTATAAATGTAAACAGATTCCGATCAATCAAAAGATATCGTGAGCGTAACCGGGGAAATCGATATCACTATGGGAATCGATTTCGAGATAATTCCCAAGGAAGATTGCGTTCTCGTCCGCGATACGGTTCCGGCAGGCAACTCTGCTACTACCAATTTGGTCCTAGAGCCCGGACTTGTCGTGAACCTTGCGACTGGATTCACAAAAAACAGGGAAACGAGCACTCTCCGGTTTCGAAGCGACGGGAACCGGAGTCAGAACAATAACCGTCGCAACTCCAGAACTTGGCAAATTTTTAGCAGATACCAGTAGCGTAAAGAGTTTCCTACCCAAGGTATATTCCAATGTAAAAAATTCAAGACCAGATCGAAACCGTAACCAGTTTGTAGCTGCAAACGGTTCTGTTGTTGCAACATACGGAACAAAGACGGTAGATTTCAGGATTCCACAGCTTGACCAGTGTTATAGCTGGAAATTTATTATTGCCGACGTGTCGCAACCAATACTAGGGTTCGACTTTCTTAGCAAACACAGTTTGTCCGTTGACTGTAGAAATTACCGGTTGCTACGCTGTCCAGATTCGAACACAACGCTAAACCAAATTGTAAGTGACGCTACAAATTCTATTGCAGTACGTACACACAATGTATCATCTGTGATTAGTTTCCCCAGCACCGATGGTGACACCATTTTACAGGACTATTTGTATTTGTTTGACAAACCGTTGTTGACGGGCAATACTCAACATACCACGACACACCAAATTTTAACTACAGGACCTCCTGTTTTTTCCAAACCGCGCAGATTATTTGGTGAAAAGTTAGAAATGACGAAGCGATACTTCCAAGATCTATAAAGAAAAGGTATTGTCCAGCGCGGAGAATCTCCTTGGGCGTCACCACTCCATATGGCACCCAAACCGGATAGTGTTACACCTTGGCGACCGTGTGGCGATTATCGTCGTTTGAATGCCATTACTGTTCCTGACCGGTACCCAATGCCAAACATTGGTGATCTCACAAATCGCCTCGGCAATTGCAAAATTTTCTCTACAGTAGATTTAGTATCGGCGTACCATCAAATTGCTGTGGCAGAAGAGGACCGGTTGAAAACCGCGATTACAACACCGTTTGGACTATTTATAAAGGCATGCCGTTCGGTTTACGCAATGCCGCGCAAACGTTCCAGCGCCTGATGGATATGATTTTACAAGATTTTCCATTCGCAATGGCATATCTCGATGATGTTATTATCGCGAGTCCAACTTATGACAAACATGTTGAACACTTACGCCTAGTTTTATCGAGAATAAAAGCAAAAGGGCTAAAACTTAAAAAAGCTAAATGTGAATTTTTCGTTCCAAAAACTAAGTTTATAGGGTTCGAAATTACACCTGATGGGTTTCGCCCAATTGCACAGAAGATTGATGCAACTGATAATTATGCTAAACCGCGAACAATTAAGAGGTTAAAAAGATTCATCGGTATGTGTGCTTTTTATCACAAGTTTATTCCCAATTTTTCGTAAATAGCGTCTTCTCTAACAAACATGACTCGCAACACAAAAGCAAACTCTAAGCGTTTGTTAATATGGACCTATGCTAGCAATAGAGCATTTGTAAATCTCAAAGACGCATTGCAGCATTGTCAAACATTGCATTATCCTGTGAACAACGCGCGGTTAGAAATAACCACGGATGCGTCGAATGTTGCGGTCGGGGCGGTTCTGAATCAAGTAATAAATGGGCAACGACAGCCTTTGTCATTTTTTCACGAAAACTTTCGGATTCGGAGAGTAAGAAATCAGCTTTTGACAAAGAGCTTTTAGCAATTTATTTAGCGCTTAAAATTTTTAACTGGTTATTAGGAACCGCATTTACAATACGCACGGATCACAAACCACTAGTACATGCGTTGAGTATGAGAAATGCGACACCACAACAGTCGCGCTGGCTTTCCTATATTTCTGAATATAACTGTATTATAGAACACATTTCAGGGGCAGAAAATATTGTTGCTGACGCTCTGTCGTGCTCTTGTTCTGCGATAAGCTGCTCAAATGACGAGGAAATAGCGGTTGCGCAAGGTAGCGACAGCAACTTACAACAATTTTTTAAATACACTACATTGCCACTTAAGAAGTTTGTTAACGGTAACACGCTGGTATGTTATGCATCTACTGAACTGGTTAGGCCGTACTTACCAGCTTCAATGCGAAAACACGTTTTTCATGAAATACACGATGTGGCGCACGTTGGTCCGAGACCAACATTCCGCGCTATTGCAGAACGATTCATTTGGCCGGGATTCAATAAAGAAGTAAGACTGTGGTGTAAGTCATGTATGCAATGTCAGGTAAGTAAGATAACCAGACATACACGTAGTTCACTAGGATTTATTCCCACATCAACCAGGTTAGATACGGTACATATTGACTTGGTAGGCCCGTTGCCTATGTCGCGTGGTTGTACATACCTACTTACTATTATTGATCGTTTCACCAGATGGCCTGAGCCTGTACATGTTGAGGATATATCGACTTTTACAATTGTTAGGGCATTTATTTGTGCATGGGTGAGCCGCTTCGGCGTGCCTCGAGTATTGATTTCAGATCGAGGAGCCCAGTTTGAATCAGCGATTTGGTCGAAACTGATGCGACAGCTGGGAATTGTCCGCAAAAGAACAACGTCCTACCATCCTGCCTGCAACGGGGCGGTTGAAAGGTTTCACCGCATGTTAAAATCAGCTTTGCGGACAAAACTTGACTCCGCAAATTGGACTAATCATTTACCGTTAGTACTTTTAGGCATTCGTTGTGCAATCAACAGAGAAGGCGTGAGCCCTGCGATGGTGTTATATGACAAGACAATAGATCTACCTAGCATTTTCTTCTCAGGAAACAGTCCAAAATACAAACAATTTAGTAATGAATTTCTAGAAGCGTTGTTTTCGGGAGTTCAAAATTTTTCAGCACCGCAACGTGAACACAAGGCGTTATCATATATCCCAAAAGACCTGGATACATGCGATTTTGTGTGGTTGAGAGACGCAGTTCCGCGAAACACGTTCGAACCAAGGTTCGCTGGTCCATACAAGGTTGTTTCGCGAGATACAAAAACTATGACAATCGAATATCGCGGCGTACCGAACAAGGTTTCAATCGATCGTGTAAAACCGGCGTTTTTCAACATGGTGGCTAATGAAACTTCGCCATCAAATTCGAAAGTTGTTGGTGAAAAAATTCATGCCTAAAAACAAAAAAATTAATTATAAACAGTTTAATCCTGCCGCACTTGTTTCAGGTTGTATAATACTTGCGAAATGTAAAAATTACCCTCCTTGGCCAGCTCGTATTGTGTCTAAAGAAGGCACTGTTTCACAAGAACGCAAACAAAAAGTACGTACGCAACCCGTTCAGTTTTTTCACACGGGTAAGTATGCATTTGTACCGTTTTCCGAAGTTTCCATGTTCACCTTTTGTGAAAAAACCAATAAAGCACAGCGAGCTGCGTTTCGTGAAGCCGAACTTGTTTTAGAAAGCGATAGTACAGCCTATGAGAAAGTCATACGAGTGTCCGACGGGACTACGTTAAAAAAGTATGTTAGATTTAAACTTTTAGCTGATTCAGAAAGTAGGGTACAATGTAGCGCCGCTCTTAACGGCGGGGGTAATGTAGGAAGCTACCTTCCTTCTCCGTGACTTCATTTACATATAATTTGCATACCTCTCGCTCACTATTTTGGGTTTGTTATTCAGTCTGTTCTTGGTGTTGTTGTATTGCGGTAACGTTCGTTTTCATGGTTGTTTTGATAGATAGTTGTTATGTATGTTGAATACGTGTACAGTTATTTTAAATAAAATGTGCTACGTAAATACAACCTTGACTTTATTAATAATACTAAGCAACACGCCAATACAATAACACTTTCTGGCAATAGTGATGTTTCGCCAAGAATACTGGACATCTAGATAAGACAACCTTGTGTTTTTCTATAGGGTTTGCATTTTGTTAATGTCTTGCACACAGCAAACTACGTGGATCTATAAGCCATGGGATCTTAAAACATGCAATATGTGGTTATGTTCGATAGGTTTAAGATCAATTACCAACACAAGGTACCACTTGCAAAATGCGTTCTCGAACAACACAATGCACTGTTGAACGTAGTGTTTAGATAAGGCATATTATATGCATGTTCGCGAACAACAAATTCAATGGTGAACATAGCTTTTAGATCAGACATATCTGTTCGCGAACAAAAAATACGCTTGACGATATACCCACATAAGGTTATCGAACTAAATAGATTGTTTTGAATAATGAAACATGTTAGTATACTGGAAAACTGTGGAATGCAAGTTGCCCCCTGTGGTTCTTGAAACGCATTTTTATTTAAACTGTAAACAGGCATAGTGTGTTAGCGAACAATAAATTGGAATCTTTTATCACACTCAGCGTTCGCTGAATGGAGAAGCGCCGAAATAGTGTTAGGCTATTGTAATAACTGTTTGTTCTCTAACAACATTTGTACACAGTGTCAAACGACGCAGCTTAAGTTTACTCATGCATTAATGTAGTATTGGAACAAAAATTTAGAACAGAAAACGTAAACGTGTAATTTTTAAATTTGTGTATGTGTAATTTGACAAAAAGAAATATTCGGTTTCAGTATATATTTAAGGATCGTTTTTCAGCCAAAAATGATTTCAGTTATTTTTTATTAAAAAGTTTAGATTTATAAGATTGTACTAAAGGTTGCGTAGCTTAGTGTGTGGAGTGCTTCTGAAGATTAATTCCTACATACTCAAAAAATAGCATGTTGATATTCTGTGTGTTTATGGATTAAAAAATGATTTGACTTTTGTAAAGTTTTTGTATAGATCTGGATTTTTGACAGAAACGGAATTTTCAATAATCCAAAGTACGGCAAGCTGAAACTATGTCTCTAGCGTTTGAAAATAAAACAAGGCTCTCGAAAGTTTGTGTGTTTACAGTTAGTGTTTAAAAAATTATATATGTTCAGGGTGTGGGCTCATATTAAAGTAAAAAACCACAAATGCGGAAGATTGATAAAATTGGTAAAAATATCTTATACCCTAAATTTGAAAAAGGATTTTTATACCTAAAGGAAGGACCTAACCACACATCAATATTAAAATTAAATTTTAAGTTTGATAAATTTCAGGAGTTTTGTTTCATAAAAAAACTTTAGTGTTTTACAATTGGATGTGTGTACTAGTCCTTATTGGTATAAACAGTAAGTTAACTACTAAGTTAACAGATTTTTCGAATTATTTTATTTCACAAGCAACTTTTTGTTAAGGTACACATATTACCTCCGTATTTGCGTAGGTTTAAATATTTCGCGTTCAGTGCCGCAGCCCATTTAACTTTTTGTCATTCTGACAAACTTTCCTGAAATTTTTAATATTTCTTGCTTATAAAATTCATTAAAACAGCTTGCCTATCATAGTAAACATGCTATGGGTATTTTCGTCTGTCATATTCTGTATCGTAGGTCGTGTCATATGATGCACAGAATTATTAATTATTTTCTGAATGTTCATAAGTTTTAAGGTCTTTTTTGTCATTGGGAGACAATTGATAGGTCCTGTGGGTTTTATATAAATGTGTCGAAAATTACCACCGTGTATTTAAAGAGTTTATAGAATTAAAGAACATATAAAGAACGTGTTTAAAGGATTAAATAACCTATAAAACCATCGTTTTAGCCTAATCAGCACGAAACATGCAGTTTGAGTTACAGCCTAAAATGTTGCGGAACACAAAGTCGCCAAAATTAAAGTCTTCAATTTTTGCAGGTATATGAGAATATACGTAATTAATTTGTTTAGCAAACCGTTTCAATAAAATCTCAAATTTGAAGTATATAATGATAGAAAAATTTATCACGTTTTTGTATATTTTAATTTAACAGTTTAGCGCTTCTTTTATCATAAAATTTTAAACATGAAAAATCATAAATTTTCCAACACTGGCAAGCCGATGCGAAAATATGATATAAGTTATTCCGCGTTTACTAGTTATTCAACAACATTTTTCAACAATCAACCTGCAATTGCATTTCTTAATTCTATTGCAAAATGTGGTCGCGACAACGGAGTGATAACAACGTACAGCATGGCTGGTTTATGTTTATGTAATCAAACAGGAAAATTAAGACAAACACATTGTATTGTTTTATTTAGTTAAATTGTATGCGTTGCTGGGCTTCGATGTTCTTTATCCCGTATATTTGAAATATATTATTTGCTCTGAAAGTGTATAATTTAAATTCGTCGCTGACTAAATTTATATTTCCAATTATAGTCATGTAAATATGGTACAAATATAGAAAATTTTGAGCAATTCGCTATTGACAACTGAGAGCAATTCTGTAAATTTTCGGAAATCATCCATATTAATAAAAATAGCTCGAATTATGTTATAAAGCGAAGTTCGGAATCTGAAGGAGAACTCAATAAGCGTATTCCATATGCAACGCTATTGTTGGAACCAAAATAGAAAAGCTTTACACTCTGCAATAACATAACGAAAATATATCGTCTTTGCAATAGCTTACGGTGTGCTTTTCGTGCACGCAGATCTCTGTGAACGACGCATAACCTTAAAATGAAAACCCAACGATCCTATTTTTGCTCAGCTTACACGGGTTCCCTAGGTTGATCCACAGGGAGAATTTATGTCCCTGTGAGCCCTGTTATTTTTCTATGTCATCCGTTAATGCAAAAAAGACACACGAGTGGAATCCTCGTGTGCCTGTACCATAGAAAATCGACACACGGGGTGCGATGTCCCTGTGTGCCACCGCATGCATCTTAAAATGAGCTCGCAGGGATGTTATGTCACTACGACCCTTGGCTGTACGCTATGGCGGCAAAAAATAATATATATATCGTATATGTATGTACAAGTATGCATATAAGCAAAAAATAAAACGTACTTCATCTTGCTTAGCCTTGCTAGTACATAAAAATTGTTTAGACTATTCATTACGCTTCGTTGCTGTTGGCACGCATTTCTATTTATGTTGCAGCACTACTGCGAACAGAAAAATATACAATGCTGGCGATTATGGATTAATAAAAAGGTGGGAATAGAAAAGTTTTTAAGACACATAAAACAACAGCTGGTTCCAGAGCACGGTATTGAAAAATATATTTATGCGTAATTGTGCATGTATATACGTATGTATAAGTGAAGTGTGTATATGTTTGTGTGGATACATATATGTACGTGTATGTATGCATTGTATGTTAAATGTATGCATTGCATATGTATGATTGTATATTTGTATATAGCATTTTTATGCAAATGTGTAATAAGCAATGTATGGCTTCAGTATCCTTGCGCAAAGAACCGCCCAGTAATGCATCTTTCACACAGAAGTGCGTGCACGAACTGCACACCATAGACACGTCGTACAACGATTGCACGCAAAATGGAGACAATGGCTTTCCATTGCACACAAAATGAATACAACGGCTTTCCATTGCCCGCAAAATGCTAATAAAGCGCTTCTATTACCACATATCGAGTGAAATATTGCTGACTATAACTATGCGGCTTGAGCAATGGTAGCATCTATATCTATAGCTTGCGTGCAATGGTTGATACCGTATCTACAACATCGTGCAATCGCATCAAATATATACGCATCTTTGTGCAAATAGCAATGGTAGCGTCTATATTTTTAGCTTGCGTGCAATGGTTGTTACCATATCTACAAAAACGTGCAATCGCAGCAACCATATCTGCATGTTTGTGCAATGATAGATTCTATATGTACAGGTTGCAGGCAATTGGAGTATAATGTCTACAAAATGTGTGCAGTTTTAGAAACCGTGACTACAAATACCGGCTACCATGCAATATCACCTACTGCATAAACAACTACCGTGGAATGTTATTGGCAATACGTACGACACAATTTATTGAAAATGAAGGCGCAAGTAACGATGAACCACATTTTGTGATCACGTTGTGCGACTTTACTCAAATTTTCATTCAGTCTACTTAAGTTATTGTCTACTAGGTGTTGGAACAAATTGTTGTGAACCTTGAAATCAAAAAATAAATGTATTAACTGATATAGACATGGTGCTTTAATCGCGATTAATCTTGTTATAAACACTTGTCATAGTATAATATCTAGCAACAGACCGGTGCTGCCCGCAAAAGTGTCGTAATCCGCACATGAGTGTTGTGAATTTCGAACTAATTATCCAGAGCTCTAATTTCGAACATCTGGTCAAATATTTCTGTATTCATCCATAAATTACGAAAAGATACGCCAAATATAGCTTATGTGTATGTACTTGCACAAAGATGCAGATGTGGTTAATGGGATTGCATGTTGTTGTAGATATGGTATCAACCATTGCACGCAAGCTGTGAATATAGACGCCACCATTGCTAATTGCACAAAGATGCAGATATGGTTGATGCGATTGCGCGATGTTGTAGATATGGTATCAACCATTGCACGCAAGCTATAGATATAGACGCTACAATTACTCTAGCCGCATAGTCATAGTCAGCAATATTTCACTCGACATGTGGTAATAGAAGCTCGTTATTAGCATTTTGCGTGCAATGGAAAGCCGTTGTCTTCATTTTGCGTGCAATGGAAAGCCACTGTCTTCATTGTACGTGCAATCGTTGAGCGACGTGTCTACGGTGTGCAGTTCGTGCACGCACTTCTGTGTGAAAGACGCATAACATGACAGATTTATGCATGAGTAAACTTAAGCTACGCCTCTTTTGTCAAAAGCTATTGCCATTCAGTTGTTCACTGAACACGAATTTCATTTTTTCGTTAAAGAACAGAAATTAGTCCTTTTCATATTTCATACATTATAATTTGAAAATGTTCGCCAACGCTTTGGTGTTAAAAGTACAGGGGCCGAATAGCATTCGCTAATGGTATTATGGAATAAAAAATGTCTAAATCGAATACGGCTATTGAAATCCGAGTTTTGTTCTCTAACAACATTTTGTACATGGTGTCAATAGAGGATGGTTGGGGGTTCATCTTAAGTTTACTCTTGCATTACTTTTGGTAGCTGCTGCTGTAGTGATAGATGTTTTTTGCTGAGATAAAGTTCATATCTGTTTTTATTTAGATAGATCAAATTTAACGGCTGGAGCTGTCAAACTTTGCAAATACACAAATTGATTCGGGCATAAACGGATCAAATGGGTCAAGTAAAATTGCCGTGTTGAGTTCTGAGTATGCCATTAGCTACAGAATAGCTTTTTTGTGTTAGGGTTCAATATCATGTCTGTGAAACCTACAGTTAATTGTAAAATTTTTGCTATAGCAAGTGAAACAAATTTTAAGTAATCATTGACTATTTCAAATGAGATTTGTAGTATAAAAATGATTTAAAGACTGAATTATGATCAACATTTTTTAAATTTCATTGCAAATATAGTATCTACCTACTTTAGGCTGTTGGTAGACAAGTTAATATACACTATGTTGAAAGTCTATGGGGGCATTTGCTCTACTCTCGTGTCGAGTACGGGCCTGTTCCAAAGTCAGGACAAAGTTTTTTGTATTACTAGTATTGACTACTACTGGTTTTTTTTCCTAATTTCTTCACTCCTACGTTACCTAGGACTTATTATAAATCGTAACCTACGATGAACCGGCGAGTAGGCCCAAAAACTCAGACCCGAACTTTTTCCCATCTTCGTATTCTCATCTCTTATGTCCTTGATTTTACTATTGTTATTGATCGTGTGTGTGTTTCATTGCTGTTTTCCACTGCATGCAGCAACTTCGAACGCTCGTATTTTCGATATTTTACGAGAGTGTTCGAGGTTTGAGGACGAGCGGATGCTTCTGTCGTGCGAGCAAATACCTATGATGATAGAAAGAGAGCATGGGAGAAATATAAATGTGTGCCTCAAACCCAATACTAATGCATATGTGAAAGTTGAAAGTGGGCAGACCTAACGCGTCATGATGTAAAAATATATAAAAGCCCAAAAGTCAGCAATCAAGTCGCTCTGTAAAAATTTGAGGGTTTTGCTCCTTTCGGGACTGAGTACAAGGGTTTCTCAGAACCGAAGTGTCAAGGATGGGCACGCGTGCTAGTGGTTGTGTTGTGTCACTAATTTGAACCTAACTCTGTCCCAATCATAGATCTTTTCACGTACCAATCGTTCACATGCTACAGCAGCTTATATTTGTTACCACCTTGAGCAGAATTACAATATGTTTAAAAATTTAAACATATGAGCTGGGAAGAGTACAAATGCATTATAAGGAATATGTCAATTTTATGCACGCATATCAAAAATATTATCAATTTTGATGCCAACCAACAAAAGCTGGTTTCTGTTACTGCCAAACGACCACTTCGTAATACCTTACACACGCTCAGCGCTACTCCCAATTTAGATAACATTTAACAATGCTCAACAATCGATGGTGATTTGTCTGTTAAAATATTAGTAGCTTGAAATTTCGATAGGACTGTTTTTTAATATTTTCATTCAATTGGTGCCCACCATGCAAAGTTGAACAATTGCAAGAGGGGTTCTGGAAGATCCTGAGGAGACATGGCTCATATTTTAGATTGTATACTGTTCCTGAAACACTGAGTACTATATGATTGCGAAAATTGCCTAAAGTAATAATAATTTTTATCAGCATCTGTTGGTGAATCACATCTGCCACTAGTTTTCTACCACTATCACTTTTACTATGCCAAGCGGTGATGATGATCGATTTTGCTTAATAGCGTTGACAATCAACTTTCCGCTATTAACATCCACGGACGTCGCGGTCGATTTCGCCTTTACCCTTACCCCATCCCCCCATGTTTATAACGCATTCAATGAGTCATAAACATGATTACCCCACACATGTTCTTTGACCACAAAATCCCAACCCTCACAAACTGTGGAACCACCAAGTTACACTACTATGTTCATGGACCACTAAATTTACACGCTAAGTTCACACATATGGAGATACCTCCACAGGTTTCAGGACCACCAACTCAGGCTATCTCCAGGTCCCTGGACCAGTCCAAGTGTTCTGGATTTGGTGAACCACGAACATAGGTCCGGTGGTCGTGTTTATAACCCATCAAGTGGGTCATAAACTTGGGGGGAGGTAGGGACGAATAGGATACCGCAGACGTTAATACAGGAAAGCTGAGGAGTATCATACTCTTAAACAGAGTCTATCATTATCGACTCTTGATCGGAGCCGGACTAGTACCCCCCAGACCCCCGACATTTGGGGCTCCGTCACAGTAGCTCCACCTTTCAGGGAACCATGAATATTTTTCTCATAATATGAGTTCACCTACAATGAACTTCCGGACGGCAGCGCGATGTGGGCCATTGGGGGAGAGGATCTTGAGGATTGGCGGGAGGAGGTGTCAGGCTACTTTGCTAGAGGATGTGGGATCTTAGAGACTGGGATGCGGAAGTCCAAACGACAACGGCGGTGCGCGCCTAGAGGCTAGAGCCGGTACAGCCCTTGATGCCATTTTCTAGAAATCAAAATTTTCAAATTTCGTCATTTTTAAATGTGTTCGGGAATTCGAGCGAGTTTTACACGTTATAAACCTGCTGTATACGTTTGTGTTATCTAGAGTCCGACTTGACCATATTATACCCTGTGAAAGGGTTCAAGCGATTGACGGTCGACGAACTTAATTTCCACAATTGTAGTCTGTCTTAATTTGTTAGGTCATGTGTGACGTGCAAACCGTCAGGCACGGTGTATATTTTATTGTTCGGCACGTTGAATACGATTATTTGATCATCTACCATCAGTACAAGTAGTTCATGTCGTTTTCAGTGGTTATTAATGGGTTTACGGTCGCTGAACACGATTTCCAGAATATAGTCTGTCTTCGGTTATTGGGTTATGTATTGCATGCTTGCATCAAGAATGGTCCATATATATGTCTTTAGTATGCTGGCTACAATCATCGAAATCTACAAATTTGCTGTACAATCCCTTCCGTGGTACATCTCTCTGGGCCTCTGCGTGCCTGAATATGGCACGATAATCTTTTTCTAGAAACCAAAATTTTCAAATTTTGTCATGTTATTAATGTATTTGTGAATTCAAGCGAGTGTTTTGCATTATAAATATGCTATATACGGTTGTGTTATTTAGAATCCGACTGGCCCATATTATAACTTTTTAAAGGGTTTCAAGGGTTTTACTGTCGACGAAGTTGATTTTCAGAACTGTAGTCTACCTTCATTTGGTAGATTACGTGTCACGCGTAGCCCATCAAGCATGGCGTATATTTTATTTTTCGGTAATTGGTCATCTACAATCAGCACGAGTACGTAGTTCATGTCGTTTCCAGCGGTTATCAATGGATTTACGGTCGCTGAACATAATTTCCAGAATATAGTCTGTCTTCGGTTATTGGGTTATGTATTACGTGCTAGGCGTCAAGAATGGTCCATATATATGTCTTTAGTATGCTGGCTACAATCTTCGAAATCTACAAATTTGCTGAACAGTCCCTTCTGTGGTACATCTCCGTGGACCTATGTGTGCCTGAATATGGTACGATGATCTTTTTCTAGAAATCAAAATTTTCAAATTTCGTCGTGTTATTAATGTATTTGTGAATTCAAGGGAGTGTTTTGCATTATAAATATGCTATATACGATTGTGTTATTTATTATCCGACTGGAACATATACCTTTTGAACGGGTTTCAAGGGTTTTACGGTCGACGAAGTTGATTTCCAGAAATGTAGTCTGTCTTCATTTTGTTAGGTTGTGTGCCACGTTCAGGCCATCAAGCATCGTGTATATTTTATTTTTCGGCACTCTGTGTCCGACGATTTGATTATCTACAATCACCGCACGTAGTTCATGCGGTTTCCAGTGGTTTTCAATGGGTTTACGGTCGCTGAACACGATTTCCAGAATTATAGTCTATCTTCATTTTGTTGGTTATGTGATACGTGTAGGCCATCAAGCATCGTGTATATCTTATTTTTCGGCACGCTGTATACGACGATTTGATTATCTACAATCAGCACACGTAGTTCATGACGTCTCCAGTGGTTTTCAATGGGTTTACGGTCGCTGAACATGATTTCCAGAATATAGTCTGTCTTCGGTTATTGGGTTATGTATTGCGTGCTAGGCATCAAGAATGGTTCATATATATGTCTTTAGTATGCTAGCTACAATCTTCGAAATCTACAAATTTGCTGAACAATCCCTTCTGTGGTACATCTACCTGGGCCTATGTGTGCCTGAATATGGTACCATGATCATTTTCTAGAAATCAAAATTTTCAAATTTCGTCATGTTATTAATGTATTTGTGAATTCAAGGGAGTGTTTTACATTATAAATGTGCTATATACGTTTGTGTTATTTAGAATCCGACTGGACCATGTTATACCTTTTCAAAAGGTTTCAAGGGTTTTACGGTCGACGAAGTTGATTTCCAGAACTGTTGTCTATCTTCATTTGTTAGGTTACGTGTCACGTGTGGGCCATCAAGCATAGTGTATATTTTATTTTTCGGCACTCTGTATACGACGATTTGATTATCTACAATCACCGCACGTAGTTCATGCGGTTTCCAGTGGTTTTCAATGGG
>JASANE010016806.1:0-33074 GCA_030248225.1 Trileptium ribeirensis | reverse complement strand
CTGCTTTCGAAGATTACTGATAAAATGTTTAAGTTTCAACATTACTTAATAAGTTTGTAAGTTTAAGATTACTTAATTCGTAACCTTTAGTGTACATACGGACTGATGCGCGTAACACTTTGTTACTGGCACACTATCGCTCTGAACCTAAGATATTAGAACTATTATATAAGGAAGTTGTGCTTAACTTTTCAGTTATGAACACTTCACCGTGCGTAACTTCCGAACTACGGACGGTTAACTGCGCGTAACTTGAAAGCTAGGCAGGATAAAACGTGAATAAGCAAAAGTCGAGAGCGATTAAACGTTCTTAAAATGTATGGGCACTTAGCAGCCCGTGGTCCAAAATTTGCGCACTGCTAAGTGTACGTGCTAGTTACGAACACATTAGGGCGAGAACCAAAATTTCGCCTAAGTTTGCACGCATTATTCTGTGAATCGCACATTACGTACGTTGTTGTTAGGATTATATAGTTTTTAGTAGACATTATTTTTCCATTCTGTGTGGTGATGTTTATGAAATTACGTGAGTTGGTAATGTATATTGTAAGGCAGGGCGTGCTTAAGGCCCCATAATATTTGTGAGGGGTCTGAAATCCGGGTGAACCCGTGTTACGACGTCCACCGGTTTAGCAGGCGGGTCATGGATCAAACGGACCACCAGCCTTCGGGACAGCGCGGGTCACGGGTAATGATGTTTAACCCGTTTTCATGCCTGTATTGTGCTCATGCTCCAAATGGTTTATAAAGGTAAATGGTGAATTGGTGGACACAAGGATTCAAGTCTACTGTTCCTGGAGAAAATTAATAGATTTGTTTTATTGTTTTATGAGCTAAGTTTCAACCAAATCCTATGGGAGCAGAGGTTCCGTAATTTTACCACATTTTGGATCGTTTTATAGCTTAACATATTTCAATCTTCCATAAATATAGTTTGCGTTCATTAGCAAATGCCACTGATGTCATTTCGACTTTGACAGCATTCGGATTTAATGCGCAGTTAAACGATATATTATATGGTATGCGGAGAGTTAGACGCGGGGCAGTCGACCGACAAGGCTCCGGTTTTACGCGGGGCCAAGGTGGGTGGAAGGCGCAACTTTTGAGCAAGGTTAAATGATATATGGTATACGGAGAGTTGGATGCGGGGCGGTCGACCGACAAATCTCCGATTTTACGCGGGGCGAGGGTGGTTAGAAGGCGCCAGTTTTGAGCAAGGTTAAATGATATATTATATATTATACGGAAAGTTGGACGCGGGGCGGTCGACCGACAAAGCTCCGATTTTGCGCGGGGCGAAGGTGGTTAGAAGGCGCCAGTTTTGAGCAAGGTGAAATGATATATTATATGGTATACGGAGAGTTGGACGCTGGGCGGTCGACCGACAAAGCTCCGATTTACGCGGGCCAAGGGAGGGAAGGCGCCAGTTTGAGCAAGGTTAAAAGATATATTATAGGATAGAGAGTCCGGACCGAAAACTCATCCGCGAAGAAAACCCAACAAAAATATATATTAATGGGAAAGGGGGGGGAGGGGAAAGGGAGGAAATACAAGAAGGGAACAAACCCATTTACCGCAAAGTTAGAAGGCGCCAATTTTGAGCAAGAATGAAAAATGGGGTGAGGGGGGGGGGGGAAGGGTTGGGGGGGGGGGGGGAGGGGATTTGGAGGTATGGAGGGGGGAGGGGGGGGGGGGGGCGAAGAGGAAGGGGGGGAAAGAAGAAGGAATAAAAAATGATTACGAGAGGACGCGGGCGGTCGACCGACAAAGCCCGATTACGCGGGCGAAGGTGGTAGAAAGCGCCATTTTACAAGTGAAATGATATATTATATGGATACGAGAGTTGAGCGGGCGCACCACAAAGCCCATTTCGCGGGCGAAGGTGGAGAAGGCGCCATTTAGCAAGGTGAAATGATATATTATATGGTATCGGAGAGTTGACGCGGGGCGGTCGACCCAAACTCCATTACCGGGCAGGTGGGTGAAGGCGCCAGTTTTAGCAAGGTTAAATGATATATTATATATTATACGAGAATTAACGCGGGGCGTCCCGACAAGCTCCTTTTACCGGGCACGAGAGCGCCACAAAAAAATGAAAACGAACAAGGGGGGGGGGGGAGCGTCCGGGAGGAGAAAGGAAGCGCAAACACGGAGTTAAAGTACAGTAAAAAAGTAGAAACTCAATAAGCCATAGAAGTAAATATAATATATATTATACAGAACGCAGACACAAACCCATTTACCGGGCGGGGGGAGGGGGGGAGGGGGGGGGTGGTAAAGGCGCCATTGAGAAGGTAAATGATATATTATATATTATACGGAAAGTTGGACGCGGGGCGGTCGACCGACAAAGCTCCGATTTTGCGCGGGGCGAAGGTGGTTAGAAGGCGCCAGTTTTGAGCAAGGTGAAATGATATATTATATGGTATACGGAGAGTTGGACGCGGGGCGGTCGACCGACAAAGCTCCGATTTTACGCGGGGCCAAGGTGAGTGGAAGGCGCCAGTTTTGAGCAAGGTTAAATGATATATTATATGGATTACGGAGAGTTGGACGCTGGGCGGTCGACCGACAAAGCTCCGATTTTACGCGGGGCGAAGGTGGTTAGAAAGCGCCAGTTTTGAGCAAGGTGAAATGATATATTATATGGTATACGGAGAGTTGGACGCGGGGCGGTCGACCGACAAAGCTCCGATTTTGCGCGGGGCGAAGGTGATTAGAAGGCGCCAGTTTTGAGCAAGGTGAAATGATATATTATATGGTATACGGAGAGTTGGACGCGGGGCGGTCGACCGACAAAGCTCCGATTTTACGCGGGGCCAAGGTGGGTGGAAGGCGCCAGTTTTGAGCAAGGTTAAATGATATATTATATATTATACGGAGAGTTGAACGCGGGGCGGTCGACCGACAAAGCTCCGGTTTTACGCGGGGCTAAGCGGGATGGAAGGCGCCAATTTTGAGCAAGGTTAATTGATATAAGATATGATATATGGAAAGTTGGAAGCGCGGCGGTCGACCGACAAGGCTCCGATTTTACGCGAGGCAAGCGGGGCGGAAAGCACCAGTTTTGAGCAAGGTTAAATAATATATTATATGGATTACGGAGAGTTGGACGCTGGGCGGTCGACCGACAAAGCTCCGATTTTACGCGGGGCGAAGGTGGTTAGAAAGCGCCAGTTTTGAGCAAGGTGAAATGATATATTATATGGTATACGGAGAGTTGGACGCGGGGCGGTCGACCGACAAAGCTCCGATTTTGCGCGGGGCGAAGGTGGTTAGAAGGCGCCAGTTTTGAGCAAGGTGAAATGATATATTATATGGTATACGGAGAGTTGGACGCGGGGCGGTCGACCGGCAAATCTCCGATTTTACGCGGGGCGAGGGTGGTTAGAAGGCGCCAGTTTTGAGCAAGGTTAAATGATATATTATATATTATACGGAGAGTTGGACGCGGGGCGGTCGACCGACAAGGCTCCGGTTTTACGCGGGGCTAAGCGGGATGGAAGGCGCCAATTTTGAGCAAGGTTAATTGATATAAGATATGATATATGGAAAGTTGGAAGCGCGGCGGTCGACCGACAAGGCTCCGATTTTACGCGAGGCAAGCGGGGCGGAAAGCACCAGTTTTGAGCAAGGTTAAATAATATATTATATGGATTACGGAGAGTTGGACGCGGGGCGGTCGACCGACAAAGCTCCGATTTTACGCGGGGCGAAGGTGGTTAGAAAGCGCCAGTTTTAAGCAAGGTGACATGATATATTATATGGTATACGGAGAGTTGGACGCGGGGCGGTCGACCGACAAAGCTCCGATTTTGCGCGGGGCGAAGGTGGTTAGAAGGCGCCAGTTTTGAGCAAGGTGAAATGATATATTATATGGTATACGGAGAGTTGGACGCGGGGCGGTCGACCGACAAAGCTCCGATTTTACGCGGGGCCAAGGTGGGTGGAAGGCGCCAGTTTTGAGCAAGGTTAAATGATATATTATATATTATACGGAGAGTTGAACGCGGGGCGGTCGACCGACAAAGCTCCGGTTTTACGCGGGGCTAAGCGGGATGGAAGGCGCCAATTTTGAGCAAGGTTAATTGATATAAGATATGATATATGGAGAGTTGGAAGCGCGGCGGTCGACCGACAAAGGCTCTGCTTTTATGCAGGCCAAGCGGGACGGAAACCGCCAGTTTTGAGCACGGCTCGGGTAATATGTAGCTCGATTAATGGTAACATTAACGTAAAGAACAGCAAAACGAAGCCAAAAAGCATTGAAGCGGGTCACATCGTTCACAGAGCTTGGCCAAACAAACATTTTTATATGAAGCACATGTTCACCTACCGTGTTCGGTTCATTTATTCCCTTATAGAGGTTGCGTTGTACATAACCTAAGGAAGAGCATAATAGGTTTAGTGCTTAGGCCTGGTTTAGTGTTTAGACGTAATAGTCTTATTTTACACATTGGCCGTCGCGCCTAGACGGAATATAAATGCCTTTCAAATCAATGTGAACTATATTTTACAGCAATAGATAGGTATCGGTCGGGTTACACGCCTTAACCCTGACTGAATCTTGCCGATGCTCGGTTACTAATGATGCTAAAACTTTGCATGACAATACACCAATTAATCCCTGGACGTATGGAAGTACCTATACAAAACTGATAGGAAAGGTATATATTCGGAATGATAGGTATTTTTTTCGCTTGCTTCCTCCAAAACACCTTTGAAGTCATTAGTTTATTGCATAAATCAGCCATTAAATTTCAGCAATCGTTGCACTGATATGTACCGCTATCTTAACTCATCCTCCTGCTTCTGTAGCTGTGTAATTGGGCGCATGGCGGAACAGATTGGCAAAGGGTTCGGGCCGGCTGAATTCATTGTGCCCAATTCTCTAATTCTGGGTGTACGCAATATATGTTATAACGATATGGAATGTCAGAATGATTCTATGTCTGTATATATAGCCATTATTTTCAACTAATTGCTACTCATGTGCTCCAAATGGATTTATCACCAGTGTCGCACCGCAAATCGGTTTCGGATTTTGCAGAACAACTATATGGCATCGTACTAGATAATTGTACCGTCCCTAATTCGTTATTTTTAAAATTAATAATCAACGTATTATCACGTAGTTGAGTTATGAGTGTTGATACACCACCGCATAGTTAAACTGTAAAAGATGCACTCATACAACTTACCATGACACAAACACCGAAAACAATGTCACAACCTGACCTTCACAATAAGTTGTGATGCAGATATCATATTTAAAACGTAAAGATACATGTTTCAGTATTAATAGGCACTGAGGCATGTTTTCGTTTTAACTGTGTCTTTCTTGACAGTGTATTTCGTACAATCTTGAAAAAACATATGCCGCAATTGAATCCGGGTCGTTTAGAGCAGAGTCTCCTATACCAGCCGCTACAAGATTTAGGAGCTGTTTAGGGAACGACCGAATACCTAATTTCACCAAACACCGAATATTCAGCCCCTACTATTCGGCCGAATACCGAATACGGAATAGTTGTTCGCAACACCTATGTATGATGACAAATCTATAAATCTATAACTGTATAAATCCACCACTGTATGTACGTGCACCATGCAACAGGTCGTTTTATGTTGTGTTGCTGAGTCAGCGATAGTTTTTGTTCGATGAATTTTTTTGCTTTGTGCTCTCGTTTGCTAGGTTGAAGTTATAATTTTGTTTTTATTGATTTTTTATAATTTCATTATCTGGAGAACGGCGATAATTGGTGCGTGAAGTCATATCGTTAAAAAAAGAACGGCTCAGTGCGTGGTGTTCGGGGGCGGTAGACTTAGGGTTAGGCTTATGTAGGTATGTAGAACGGCATAGCATGATGTCTCACTTCACATTCACGATGTGTCAAAGAAAACGAACAAATCCTGCTGTATTTAGACCACAGAGTATTAATTTCGCAACTATTATTGCAGCGAGATAGTGCACGGCTGATGAAAAACATAACTGTGGTGATCAGATCATTCGATCCGGCTGCGAACTGAATTGATGAGTCTCAAACGCATCTTGTCTTCCAAAGTTGCAACACGTTGGACGTATTTAGCGGTTTGCAGCATAATTATCAGGACTCCGGCATTAAAATTAGGATATCTGGGGGCAGATTTTGACTCTATTTTTCAACTAACAGCGGCCAGTCAACTATTCGGTATTCGGTCGAATATTGCCAACTATTTGGACGAATACCGAATACCTACTATTCGGCCGAATACCGAATATTCGGTCGTTTCCTAGAACTGTTGCTTTGTCCCTTAACACGCCGCGCAAAGCGAGTGAATAACAACGCATGCATTAACACACATCGTGTAACAAACTCGGCAAGCAACTAGCTACGCAATGTACGCTGTGACAATGTGCCACTTTATGTAGGAATAGGTTCATTGGCAGCGTATTATGATACCTGATTGACACCTACTAGACGTTCTCGAAATAAGGAATGTCAATAAAGAATTGTCGCACATATTTGGCTAGCAATGATGGATCAATGAATAAGTTTGATCATACCTAATGGTTATGGTCATGTCATCGTCAATTGTCCTATGGAAGCAACAGCCATTGCAGTTGCACGAGGCCAAATTGATTTCTCACTTGTCAGGGTATGAACAAATGCTAATGACGTTTTGTTCTACGATTGTATAATTTCAGCACTCATGGAAAAGTTGTGGCATTGAAAGAGATAAGACTGCAGCAAGAAGAAGGCACACCATTTACTGCTATTCGTGAAGGTACGTTATTGTTGCTGCTTACAGTTGTTTGTGAATATACTACCATGTAGATATTGTGTGCTGCAGCACTAATTATTATTTTTAAGCTAACTGCGCTTCGCTGATATATCATGCCGATAATATGATCACGACGGGTGTATTTCTGCCAATTCCCAGAGCCAAGCTGAGTTAACTTTGTTATTGACCGACGCCTTCTATGGGCTGCGGCCTTATCGGGCCGAGTTGAAAGCAACAATTTATTTAATATTTAATGTCAGTCGACTTTGGTAATGCTAGTGGTATTGAGCTGATGCAGCTTGATATTATATTGTGTTTCGCAGAATTTGCTGTTATTCCTAGTGTAGGTACAGCGTTCCAAAGGTCATATATAGACCATAGGTGTCGAACATCCGTCGGCTTGGGTGAAGGTAAATGATATCGACGGCGTCGTGTGATTGAAGGGGTGCTAGGGGGGGCTGTATTTGTCTTGAGGATGCAACTCTCTATCCGCCGTATCGACACTTGTGATACAACCCTCATCTTGCACTATAAAAGGTGGAACCAATCTGGCAGGCTGTCGACATGAATAATATTATTTATAAGTAACAACGTTCTTCAGTAAGGGGTAATGGTGCCTTCGTATAATTTGTCTGCGAATGAACATTTGTTAATGTAAAATAAAAAACATTCAATAACGCTTTGGCACATTAAATGATCTTTGATGTGAGCCGTCATTATGAAAAAAGACGGGTCGGCGTCTTTGTAACCAATTCTAGAATTAAAAACATTATGAAGATCTTTTACTGTTATTCTGACTGTTTGCAGTAAAATTTAATTTTAAATAGTTTTGCTATGTATTTACAGTAATTTCGAAGTGAAAATTTTCTATACAATTGTCGAAATATCTTCAATTACATACCATTTGCCGGAAATAATAACCGTTTTAGATATGGAATTTGACCATGAAGTGCTGATTACGGCTACACTATAGCTGCTATCTGGAGTACTCTTGTTGCACAATGCTGTAATGTACACGCATGTCTTATTAGGAATACAGCTCACTTTTTTAGTCACCCGCCCTTTTATGATATTGTAGCAAAAATTGGTTACAGTGCTTTGGACCGATATCATTGCAGCTTTTTCCAATCTATTCTATTAATTGCAATCTTTACCGATATATTTATACTCAATGGTGGATTTTGTTTCCACCACTCAATGAATTGAAAAATTTTACTAATATATAGTTTTATACCTTAAACTTTGACATTTCGTGCAAATTTGCTAACGGAATGTTTAAATTAAGCCAGAATGGTTTATACGCATGTATTATATCACTCTATATAAATTATATTACATATCGTAATTCCAGATTTCAACTATTACTAAATGATTACTATTAGTTATATGACACATTTTTCTATTTAGCATCTCTTCTGAAAGGTCTGAAACATGCGAATATTGTTTTGCTACATGATATTATTCACACCAAAGATTCGTTGACGTTTGTATTCGAATATGTCGTAAGTTGAATTGGCAAAGTGATTGTTCTTTGTGTCTCATTACAAAACGGTGTGTACCGGAGATAAACTCGGTCACTATTTTGTGACCCTATTACCTTATGACTTACCTGGTCGTGGTAGACACCTAGTGGCCGGTCATGCTAGTGACCCACGTGACATGGCCGCTTGCACAACAGCAAAGCTGTAGTGGTTTTACGAAGCCGTAATAGAAAGAAAGCAATTATTTATATGACAAGTAAGCCACTTTTATGTGCGTTGAAATTTGTTTTATCAAATGTTTGAAATGAAGTTGTCTGTATGTGAATTGCAAGGAGATTGGAAGTAACTTGCATGTGAAAAGGATGTGAAAGGAACACATACTGCTGCCCAGAGCAGTAAATCTTGTTTCCAGGCTGCACGTCATTGACGCGGTCCCGCACCGTAGGCCATTGTTTTTCTCCCAACCGTTCATGTTATCGCTTCACAGTGTTTCGTCTGTGTGTGTATGTTGAAGAATAGAATAGGTAAAGAAAGCAAAAGGTGCTAACTTAAGTTCAATAAATGAAAGTGGTAAATGTAACATGCTTCTAATTCACACTGAGTCAGGATCGGATCACACTCTGTCACACCGGCCACAGATGTAAACCAAACTGATTTGGTATATCGGGAATCCGGTCCCATTTTGGGTGTGCACTACATGACTCTACTCCAGCATTACAAACTTGAAATTTGCACCATTTTGCATATTATCCGAACGCGCGCATCCGTCAGTATGCATGCTATCGGTATAAACAGTATCCCGTTTATTAACGTTTTTAACCTACGTATTGTATAACATACAACCGATTGAAACAAAATATGTCTATTAAAAGCTAATGGAAACTACATATGCTTTGTGAACTAAGCGCGAGCTTACCATGTGTTTTCATTATAGCAGCTACCTAGGCAGCATTAGTGCTGCATTAAAAAGCACGTACTGCGTAGAAAAACTATCTGATCAAATGATTAAACTGTCTGATTTTTCATATTTTTCCCCGTGTTTATAAGAGCAGGTAGTTTTTTTTTCTGCAAATCACTAGAGCTAGCTTAATTGTTAAAACAGCGCAAAATTTTTTGCAATAGAAAATCGGCTCAATTAATGCAATATTGCTCCGTAAAATAATATTAAACACCGTGGATTCTCTTTATTAATTCGCACAAGTTACATAAAATACTATTTTAGGAGGTTTCGCTGCAATACCAAATGTGGAAGCTAATTTTAATATTGGATTTTTATAAATCAATGTACTCAGTGTAATCAAAATGATTTCTCACATGTGTGCATGAAAAATGAGGGTTACATAAAGCTCTGATCAGAAACTGCAGTTTGAAGCTCATTTCACGTTTTACTGTTTCTGCTGACATTTTGTTATCAGATAATTTGTTTTGTAATTAAATTAATACACTGAGAGAACTCCGTATCCATAAATGTTTTTGCGCTGTTTACACATTACTCGTCAATGATCAGACCGCTATTGTGCGTTTCTGATGTACTGCTATATAACAATTACTTGTCAACGTCAAGTCATACTATACAAATATAAAATCCCAAAAGACTGTTCTGGTTGATATAAATATATGGCTTTCGATATTGCTTCTATGGCTATCGTAATTATTTCGCTCCCAGGCTTTTACCAGTGCTGTTGGCCGCAGGGTATTTAGCTCGCGTAAAGAATAGTACTTGGTCGTCCACCATCTTAAATAATTAATTAACCTTCTCACATTTTTTCTAACCTCACTCAATTACGAGCAACAAATTATACGCCTATACCAACTACTATATCATCCGATAAAACTTCACACTTATGTAAGACTATTTTTGGGAAGAATACACTTCCATAGCTGCCTTATCAGATGCATTTTAGGCTCCTGACTTACTATATTGACTAAACATAAATAACAGATTATTTAAGTTTGAGGCGAGTAATCAATTGCAAAACAAATTAATGTTTTCCTATTTGACTATAAGTTATATGAACGGTATAAGCCTGGTAAACGTGCAGTGCACCGATAGCTACAAACCACTGTGTCTGATTACTTTCTATAATAAATTTCCAATGCTGTAATGTATTTTTTAGCAAACAGATCTGAGCAAATACTTGGAACCGTGCCCCCATGGAATGCATCCGAGGAATGCTAAGGTAAGCTTGTTGTACAATTTTTGTTAAATACAACATTTAAATTAGCTCAAGTATTTATAGCATAGTATTAAAATGTTACACGATTGCCAAGAACCTCCTCTATGCTCTTGTTGAGTGATCCTTTTCTATTGATGATCGCACAGTTGCTGCGTAGTTCAAACTTGATCACTAAAGCTGGATTCAAGGTTTTTGCTCCAAATTTGAGCTCAAATTTCGATCAAATTTACACCTCAAATTTTGATTAAAATTTGAAAGCATTTTTGAATTCTTGGTGAATTTGAACGTGCGGTCACTGTTCAAAGTCTTCAATTTGTGTTGTTCTTGAGCCAATCAGAGAGGAGCCGTAAAACTTGAAAAATTATGAGTTTATAATATGAACTCAAATTTCGAGGAATGATGATTTGCCATATTTTTGTACTGGAAATGACAGTCAAATTTGGATCAAACGTTAAGTTTCACGTGTATGCGCACCTTAATAGAGGTGTTTTGCTAATTTTTACAAACAGTTGTTGTGTTCGGTTTTGTTCAACCTTAGCGGTTATAGTAAAATGTGAATTGTCCTTAGCGCTTATTGATAATGTTCTTTTAGTTAAAATGCTGCGATACGGTAAAAGAAATATTCTTTTGGTCAAGGCCAAATCGTGTACAGTTCCGCTCTTTATGGTGGTATACACATAGTAAAATGTGTTTTACAGCGAATAATTTTATATGATATAAGCGATGTCACTAAAATCGCACTTTACTGTATTATTAAAACGAAATGCCACCACGATTAAACTTATAAAAGTGGCTTCAGAACGAGTATTTCCAATCGTTTCAAAGCTGCTATTTCACTATAAGCGCTCTCTGCTTTATCTATTAACGCAAACCCAAAAGTTGTATATTGTCTAAAGGTTTAGATACGTAGTCCGCCAATAGTCAAATTAAATTATCCGGGACAACTGGTGTTACACAGTGGCGCTTACGCCGCGAGTGGGCATTATTCATATTATTCAATAGACAGGACCTCGATCAATATGAGGTTGTAATACAACATTTTTGGAAAGTGCTATGCGATTGAATGCGATTGTAGGAACGTATATATTATTTAATTTAGCTGTTCCTCTACCAGTTGCTACGTGGACTCGCGTATTGCCACGACAGAAAAATTTTGCACAGGTTAGAAAAAAGAATGAAGCATGAATCATTTCGTGCTAAATCAAATGTTTTATGCTAAATTAGGTATCACTAATGCTGGGCTGTCGACTTCATGGTTAAATGACGTTATAAGCTCCATGATATAAGTTTGATTGATGTTCTAATTGTCAACGCTTTTAATTATTAAGCTCAATTCATGATGTAACTTTCTCTGTAACGAGCAAGCCGTTGGGTGCTTGTTATTTTTGTTACTTATTTTGACGTTAACGTGTTGAACTGTATATGTAATGTCAGAACTAGTTATCCTGTTTAAAAATTGCATAACTTTTCAGCAAAAGCATTAACGGCAGGGGGATACAAAGGGCGAGGGAGGGTGGTAGCGCCTCATTAGCCAAGTGAAATAACAAGAAAGAATGGTAGGCCAGGAGGAAAAACCGAACCACGTCCCCATATTTTGCCTCAAAATTCTTGGTAATGCGAACTATTACTGTTAAGATTTCCCCACGCCTTCGCAGCGCTCTACTGGGAGCGGGGGTTGTGTGGAGATTTACGGGGGCGGTCCAACCGTAGATAAAAGTGTGCTTCTTGGAAGTGAAAAGTCCCTACTGACAGCACCTCCCTTACACAGTTCCCTTACTGCGAACGGTTACTAATCAACGGTCTACTGCTGCTATTCGCAAAAAAATAAAAATTTAAGGGTAAGAAAAACCTAACAAATAGTTTGCCGTTTAGGATGCATTACTTTGGTAACTGCAATCAGTAACTACGTCGTAAAAGCATTAACTGGATTTCATATTATCATGTTGAAACTTCGATCTTTATGCTGTTTCTTTTGGATATGGCTTTTTGCTAATGCAGCATGAGTAATATGATCAGGCTGGTTTGTAGCAGTTGAATGTGTGCATTCAGATACCGGCGTTCTATGAGTACGTCAGCATATATATACTACATATAAAAAAATTATTGTTAACCGAATACACTAGACATTAATTCCGACAACAACCGCTCTACAGAGTGCAAAGCCAAGAGTATGTTCTATGTCCTCGCTGAAAATGTTGTTCACCGTCACAGTAACTTGAACATCTTGCTATTAGTATAAATATTGCCAGTTTTGTGATGGTTGGTGAGAGTTTTCATGTTCTGGAGCTGAATTTATTTTGGATATGGTTATTAGTACAAATATTGCCAGTTTTGTGGTGGTTGGTGGGAGTTTTCATGTTCCGGAGCTGAATTTATTTCGGATATGATACTGTTCCGATTAGCTTCGTTATATATTTTTATGTTCCAAAAACTTTGTGTGTTAGATGATATCGATTATGACGTTTTCTTCCGAATCTATGGCAGTGTCAGGAGCTTCACATCATTTGAAAATAATGTTATAAATCAATATTCTTGCTGTTATGAAACCTCGTGGTTTAGTCAGGACCTATGTTTTGCACTGCGTCATTGAAACTGACGTGTGATAATAAATGGGACCCTGTAAACATGTAGCTCAAGTATGCAGTATGCTCGTTTTAATGAAGATATGCCGAAATAAAGCGAACAAAAACACTAGAAATATTTATTACTGTATCGGAGTGAACAGTTGATGTTTTCTGTTTGCACTATGTTAATTTTATTTACTTATACTTAAACTACTTTTACTTTAAGAGATCTCAAGCCGCAAAATTTGCTCATTAGTGAACTGGGAGAGCTTAAACTAGCTGATTTTGGTAAGTTATCCGTATAAGTGCGCTGTTCATTTTATTTACTTATATTTACTTATAATAAACTACTTTTACATTAAGAGATCACTAGCCGCAAAATTTGCTCATTAGTGAACTGGGAGTGCTTAAACTAGCTGATTTGTTAAGTTAATATCTATATAATTGATTAATATCTTACGCCACACTTCATGTTTTGTACCTGGTCGGGTTAATACGTATACTAAAACTGTACCTAGACTTCTGTCATGTTAACTTATTGGCTCTCAGATGTTGAATATTTAACTGCCTTGTTACATCATTATTCTAAAAACAAACTTATATCACTTAGGGTATCAAGGTAATGTATATATCTATTTGCTGAAAACTGCAGATTTTTGGCAGTTCGAAATAGTTTCATAACAAGAATATTGCAACAGTTAATAAAGACTGACTGAAAATTGTATATCTCTTATCAAGCGGTGTGTATAAGGTTTATTCATTTTCGATTTCCTTCTTATTGTCACAAATTTTAAACTGTGATACATAACACTAAGCGCCTGGGTCGGCGAATTCCAAACTACCATAAAAAATCTTGGAGTTTAATGATAATTGAAAAAGGACAAACAAGAAAGTACAAGCTATTCTATAGAAAATTAGACTTCGGGCAAAACTTTTGGGTATTGTTTAACTTTGTTTTTCTTATGAAAAAGGTGTCACAGCAGTTTTCATCGTTAGTGACTTATATTCATCAAACAATTAAAGTCTTTAGCTAACGAAGGGCGTGAGGGAAAATATTGTTTCCCTTAAAAGTTATAGGTAGTCATACTGATGCAATCATATACATATCGCAAACCATTATATACAAAAGTCAAACAGAAACATGACATCTGAGAAAGGACGGAACCAACAACAACTAATAACCTAGGATACAAGCGGTTAACCATCCCACCACAAAGACAACACTTTAGTTTTGCTATATATAACAGCTTTATTTAGGTATCACAAAGTATAATAAAATATGAGCATAGCTATTGCATAATGGTATATGTTGAATATTGGATTTTTGCATTATCATATTTCTACCGCTCTAGTTCTTAAGCACGAAGTATAATGTCATATTGAATAATACAGTTATTATGATGTTTCTAGCGCTACAGCCCTGCTTTATGATAATATGTCAAGCCTCGAATGGCGCAGTGGACCCCTAATCTCGTATTGCAGGTCGTTCGCCGTTTTTGAAGGGTGATTAGACGACAACGTCCGAAACTAAAAATTTGACCTATGATAGTTAACATATCTGTTATTCGAGTTGAATTTATGTAATATAATATAATGCGGTCGTATTCAACACAGCTTAATATATTAATCATACCAAATCGAAAACAAAATC
Source organism: Trileptium ribeirensis (assembly GCA_030248225.1). Classification (NCBI taxonomy): domain Eukaryota; kingdom Metazoa; phylum Nematoda; class Enoplea; order Enoplida; family Thoracostomopsidae; genus Trileptium; species Trileptium ribeirensis. Next base: position 18,436 of record JASANE010016806.1, on the reverse strand, counting down.
ACAGCCTCACGGCTGTGACAAAAATAACAATCAACTTTAGAAACAAAATCTTCTTGCCTAGTAATATACCTTCATCGTATGTAATAAGTTTCCAACATACTAGTCGCAACAAGATTATAATGCAAAATCGAGCAGGATTCGACTGGGCCGTCGGCATCACAAACTTCAGCTTGGACATAGCCAAAAGTAGTAAAAGGCACAACTAGCTGACTGTCTTTGCGGCAAAATAGCATAATGGGTTATTCTTTTTTCTATAAGGCTGTGGATTTGATGCAAAAATTCGCGCAGTTTTCTTGGATTTAGTGTACCAAAGGTACAACAGTAGTTGGAAATATGTGCTAACTTAATGTTGTTGATATGTGCTGTGACAAATGCATTTGTAGTTGCTTTTCGTAAATTATACTGTACTGATTACACATACATACTATACTATTGTAAATCTGGATATGACTGCGAATTTTGTTGATGTATTTTACAATTTTAGAAATGAATCTTGTATTATATGCTAATTACTGTTATGTCTTCATTATAGCAGATAAAATAGAAACAATTCATGCCCACAGATGGGGAGTCTTTGCGGTAACTCTCTTTACCCACTCCACCCTACAATTTTTAAAAATCAGCTCAGTATTGAAGTAAGAATTTGTGCATACATCATGAATCCATAATTATTCTGGAACAAAAATTACTCAAAATGCACAAAAGGTACCGACCAAAATTTGAACATGTAACCTATGAATTCTAGATTGCTTAAACACCGCGCTGAACCATTAGGCCATGTTTTCAACAAGGTATTGCGCTTTATTTTGGTTGTCGCATGACTTATGGTGCGCGTTCCCGAAACAAGTTTGAAATGTTGTAGGTGTCTGAGCGGACAACGTATAACTAAACCCGGCGCACCGCACTAATATATCGTTAGTCTAAACACATACCGCTACCTACCCGAATTTCTAGGAAACAGTCGGCAAAACGTTTATGCCGAAGAAAGTTCACAGTTTATGCCTATTCCATACGTCTTTCTAGTATGTTTAACTCCTGAAAAATAATAATGATAGCTGGGGAATTTCAAAAATAACACAGTATCACAGAAAATAATTATTAGTTGCTATTTCCTGAGTAAACGCCACGGTTCATATGTAATATTTGAGTGCTTTTCCGCATGTATTCCTGAAATCATAGAATATCGATAGCTTCCGTTAACATTTAAGCATATAATTCTAAAAATACACTTACGCTAATGTTGAAACAGAAATTTCACTGTTGTTTTTAGCGGAAATATGGTACAGCCATGCTTAGGCAGGTTATCGACCTCGGCGGAATTTTAAGCCACGATAGAATCAATCTACTGGGCTACCTGACATTGAAGTGTTTCAGAAATATATTTTCGCTCTATGAGATATTTACACAATAGTTTGTTTAATGTTTGACACAATGTATTCAGAAATGGAAACGGACCGAGCGGTCACGGGTTAGTAAAACCGTGTGTTGAAGTGGGTCAGCGTGGGTGCCGGGCCACACCACCTCGGTGGGTCGAGCGTGTTACGGGTCTTATCCAGTGACCCGTTTACATATCTGAACTTATTATTTACACAAACTGAATTATTAATTTTACAGCATTTAGTCGCAACAGATATTTATTGCTATGTATTTCGAGGCGCATATGTCCTATAAAAAGCATAAATGTTTTCATTTTAGGTCTTGCTCGTGCTAAATCGGTACCATCTCATACATTCTCACATGAAGTGGTCACACTTTGGTACCGACCACCTGATGTACTACTTGGATCAACAGATTACTCTACCTCCCTCGATATGTGGTAAATATTTAGTATCATCAGTTTATATGAAACAATTGTTACAATTTAACCTGACAATAAATAGGTATTATACTTCAAGCTATCGTTACGATAATCCATACATCATCTCTCTTTATATATTTCTTCTGCAGATTTATAATTAAGCACTCTTAGTTCCAGTACAACTAAAAATTGTGTCAGGTTATCTACTTTTTCAGTTTGAGATTTATCAGTACTTTGAGATCTTTCTTTCGAGCCAACGAGTAGACAATGTTCATTTTAGCCGTATTATTCGAATGGGATGATCATGCATAAGTATTAATCGGTGATGGAAGCTAACTGTGACTTTCAATCGAAATTAGAACTGAATCGTTAAAAATGTCTTTGAAAATTAGTTTCTTAAACTTCATAATCAAAATTAAATTGTATATTTCTTTGAAACCTTATCTCTTTCAAACAATATTAACAGAATAATAGTACCGCTTTGTAATTGAGATTTTAGAAAAAAAACTAACGTTAAACAAGTTACACCAAGCAAAGCATGTATATTTCATTAACTTTCGCATTTTAATTGTGTGTAACTAAAACAAGACTAGAGGCTTAAGTCTGTCGTCGTCAATCAGCTCAGTACGCAGCTGTAAATTTTAATTTTGCAGGGGTGTTGGTTGCATCTTCGTTGAAATGATAACGGGTTTCGCGTTGTTTCCTGGTGCCAAAGATGTATTTGACCAGCTGGATATTATATTTAGAGTAAGATAATTGTTTTATTTTGGCACATTCGTTAAATATAACTTAAAAGCTTAAAGCTGAATTTTAATTGCATCAGACCATAGGACCCCAACGTCCGTCGGCGTATGGGGTATTTGTTCCCGGAGAGGTGGGGATGCCGAGCCTCAGGGTGGGTAGGAGAAATATGTCATAGAGGCTCTTAAATTTTTGCAAATTCTTTAAATATAACCTAAATGCTTAATTCTAAAATTTAATTGCATCTGACCAACAGAATTCAAGGTCCGTCGGCTTATGGGGTATATGTTCACGGCGAGGTGGAGATGCGGGCCTCAAGGTGGGTTCGAGAAATATGTCATAAATGCGCTTAATTTTTCCATATTCTTTAAATATAACTTAAATACTTAATTCTGAAATATAATTGCATCTTACCATAGGAACCCAAGGTCCGTCGGCTTATGGGGTATATGTTCCCGGCGAGATGGGGATGCCGGGTTTCAAGGTGCGTGGGAGAAATATGTCATAGACGCGCTTTAATTTTTGCATATTCTTTAAATATAACTTAATGCTTAATTCTAAAATACAATTTGATCTGACCATAGGAACCCCAAGGTCCGTCTGCTTATGGGGTATGTGATTATGCGGTAGGGGTGCCGGTCCTCAGGGTTGGTAGGAGAAATATGTTTTATAGAGGTGTAACCCTTAGGTGTAACCACCAATTCCCTTATTGGCAATTATGCAAAAGTTGGATATCAATAGGCATATTATCACAAAAATATTTAAAAATTGCTGATAGCAGAATATATAATTGTACAGCTAACTTCATGTTTGCTTTGTGGTATTCCAATGTATTATTTACCGCTACCTCACAAGCGGATGACTGTTCATCATTTTGTCCATATGGGTCTCTGAGCATTTTTTGGTATATCCTACCCGAACCGCCGAATCAAATAAAACCGTGGAGAGTTATACCTTCAACGTGTGCGACACCTTTTGCCGGAGTAAACGATTTCGACGTATGAGCTAAAGTTTAAAAATATAAAATTTTGACTACGTGAGTTTCTGGCTTGTTAAAGGTCAATAAATGGCTCATACTGTTATTTAAAATTTACGTGTGCTGGTTTCAATGTTTCAAACCTAGCATTTGTTAGCAACTCATGCGCTACAGAATGCCACAAATGATTAATTTTAAACACGTAAAATAGTAAAATTGTGAATGAGCACTGCAATTCTTGCCAAATTTTTTCATCGTCATTATTGAAATATGAAATATATCAATTTTTAAATAAATGAAGGAATTTTCTGACTTGCCAAAGCATCAGAGGTTGTGAATATACATATTTTTGATGAATAGAGATGTAGTTTTTGCGCTATTGTATGATATTTGTTATGTTGCTTTCTACCTACTTTCCTTTTTAGTGTATCACTAAAATTATCAATGTAGCAAACTGATGTGATAGCTTGCAACAATATGGCATAAATCAAGGCTTTAGGTTTTATTCGATTTCTATTTAATTCTACATTCACCTTTGCCACTTAGTGAAATATAATTCAAGCGTATCGAATAATGTTTCAGATTCTGGGTACTCCGAACGAAAAGACTTGGGAAAACGTTACAAAACTGCCCAATTACTTGCCAGGTACCATATATTTATACATCTGTTTTTATTTCAAATTATGTATGTCGTACCAGAATGCACAAGTATATAACTGATGGCTGCAGACAAAATTAATACATATAGAAATTTGAAATTGTGCTTATCGCAGTAACGACTGATTACCTCATAACGTTTTCTAAATAAATTGATTTTAATATACTTAGTGTACGGGTACTAATGAAAGTTAACAGATATTTATTTAGAAAAATATAGCTATAGTTAAGGATATATAATTAAGACGTTTCGACATGGACCTAACTGTTGGAGTGGTTGCCAACAAATATGTTTATCCGGTCAGACATGGTTCTACCTTTTCATACTTCGAATCCGCAATGTTACGCTTGCACCAAGTGAGCAATCGAGTGTATATGTAGCATAGTAGCGGAAAATATAGTGCACCTCATACCCACTAAACCAAACAAACACTGAAAAATTCATAAAACGTTTGTCAGATACAGTAAAAATACATATAACTAAATTGGAATATTTCTAAGTACATGCACTTATACACCAAGAAAAACTTAAAGCGATTCATTATACAAAATTTTCAGGTTCAGTCGATCACCAAATCTTGCCAATTTGATATAGATTGGTATTATAAATGACAAAACCAATGTTTCCGGCAAAAGCGAGACTGAGCCTCCAAAAAATAGCTGGTATAGTTCCGCATTAAAGTGTTTGTAGCGAAAGTCTGGAACGTTCAACTGCGTGCATGCAAACATCTATGTCTTCAAGCTTTTTGTAAACTATTCACTGAAATTAGAGGGATTGTGAGGTTTAGACCCAACTTACATCATGACCATCGAGAATAGAATTTAGGCTCATTGTAGTAGGCTCATTTTGAAGTCGGCTCATTGTAGTCTGCTCATGTTAGAGTCTGATCATTGTAGGCGGCTCATGTTGGGGTCGGCTTATTGTAATCGGCTCGTTTTGGAATTTTTTTAACAAGTCCGTGAACTTCTTGCTCTGGTAGTAAGTTATAGCTAAAAAATTGGTCGAGTCTGACATTCAGTACTTATGGGAAAGCCAAAATTATTTTTTCGCGACAGAATCCAAATTATATCTGAATAAAACGATCTCACAGAGCGAATTGTTCGGAGAATGTCTATTATATTGTAAAGCATTTTTATACAGATGCGTTCGGATTCTATAAACCAAAGATGTGGTCGGACATTAGCGCGAAAATATGTCGGATTTCCAATGCACGCCAGTTGGCATCGTCGTTCTTACAGGTAACGCTAATCAAACTTTGTTAAACTACTAATTGGTTGGCATGAATCAAAGGTCTGATTATGTTTTTTTCGTTGTTTTAGCAGAAACCTGTGCGAACGCCATCTGAGCATAGCGTGCTAAAATTAGTCACAGCCAGAATTAATCAAATATATACGAAGTCTCAAATTGAACCTTTCCAATTTTACATGTATTTTCTTTGTAGCCGTGCATAGGAAAATATTATAATGCCGAACACAATCAACGTTTAAGTTCTCGATTTCCGTTCTTGATTTAAAGTGAATAAAACTTCTAATTACTAATGATTAAAGACTTGATATATTCAAATTTAAAATAGCAATTGCCAATAAAAACGTCACCATTTAATTACTCCGTGTGCGACTATGATATATGTCGCACATTAGTGCCACAGGGTATGATTTCCTTATAACAGCAAGAATCTTTACAATTTTTGGGTGCTGTTATTTGTCAAGATGCAGTGCAGGTTATTATCCGTTATCCCCCCAGCCGCGTTTGCCCACAATTGGTCATATTTTGGAAATTTGGGTATTTTTGTGATCCTCGAGACCTCCCCTGATTATTTCAACCAAAAATAGAATCTTTAAAATTTTAAAAATTTTACGGTTTTTTAAGCTCATCTTATGAACCCAAAATTTTTTTTAAAAAAATTTGAGTTTTACCATTCGACGTGGCTTGACGAGCTGAATCGAATGATATTATTTTTAACGAGATCTGATAACCGGATTCTATGTTACGGCCAAAAACTATCGGAAGCTGAGAGGCTCAGTAATTGAACACAATATTAGGACTTTGGGTCCCGAAAAAAATCGAAAAAATCTTAAATTTTAAAAATCCTATTTTTGGTTAAAATGATGAGGGGAAGCCTTTAGGATCACAAAAATAACAAAATTTCCAGAATCTGACCATTTTTGGGCAAACGCGGGCTGGGATGGGATAACAGAAAAGAACCGCAGTACATACGTAAGATGAAAAATATGACGCTTCCCTGCACTCAGCTATAAACCGGTGATATAAATTTGACAGCCTTTTTCGCATTCTACTTCTCATTTCTGGAGGCTAAAACAATGATACTCAGTTTAACGAGGGGTAGGAGGATGGACTCTCTATGTAGGTGAGTGATGGTAGATCGAACCCCAGTTTTGAGGAGGTAGGTGGGACCTCGTATTAATAAGGGAGTAGATGTTGGACGGTTGCCACCAGTTCAACGGACGCAGTCCAAAACCAACCAACGAACAGCATCAACCTTCGGCAACTGAATTCGTTGTGTTTTGACAGCTCGTAAATTAAGATTTTCGGCCGAAAACGTCCGTATTGTGTAACACTGGCATGAAAGTTTCATTCTTTTGCTTTATTCACTTTGGGTTTAATCTATTACGCACACTCAAACTTAAATTTTTTTTGGAAATTGACATTTATAAGTGTAACGCTATTTTCCCACACGTGAAAGCAATATGACCACGCGCTAAAAGTCATACGATGTCGTACGATGCTGAATAAATATTTGGATATTGTGACTACAAATATGCAAATCCATCGTTACTGCCGCACAGATCTGTATAAGAACTTTATAATAATAAGTGCGCCCTCCGTACGATTCTGAAACGGTGTATTAAATCTTTTATCAGCATTTTTCTGGAATTGTTTCCACTATTAATTTGTACGACACTTTTAAATTGTCTAAAGTACATCTATGGGAAAACTGGGTAGTATTGGTCGAACTATAGCACGATTCTCTGTCTGGATGATATTTGACTAATTCCTTTGACCACAGGACACGCGAAAAGACCAATCGATAGGATTTAGTTTTACTAAATGCTTTCATAAGGATTTTGTAATCATTGCATTTGCATCGTGATTTAGGAATATTGTGGATATTGTTAATCCAGTAATTTATTTTCATTTTAGCTTCAACCACATCGCCGGATCGACGCTGCAGCTGCAATGGCACATCCGTACTTTTCAGATTTGCCACAGCAAATACATTCGTTGCCAAAAGGTATAGAGTTATGAAGACTTTTCATCACTGAATATGATGCTGTTTTTCTATTTCGTAAATGTTTACATGCGTGCATTGTCGAAATTATTAAAATCACATTCGGAAGCCGATTTAAAGCTAAAACGTTTCGATCATGTGTTTATAGTGTATGATTGCGTTGACTGACTGTGCCTTACGCTTATACTAAAACCTGGAAAACTATGGGTGTAGTAAAGCGTTGAGCAACGGTCACATTGCATACGATGCGATGCTATCTCAGATTCTGCTTGCGCTAGCGAAGTGTTCGCATTGTATTGATCCGAAAATGTACGCCCCGATTAATTATGGTATATTCTAGAATACTCCCTATCGCAAAATATACAGCGATAATTTTGGTACCATTCGATTCAGTTCGAAAACCTCAATCAAAGTCTATTTCAGTCATACTTATTTCGTTTTTGGGTTACCAATTTTCTATTTCACCTTGATGCCCAAAATGTTCGACCAAACTTTTCGTGGATAAATATGTAATTTCAATACTATTCGAAATACTATTAAAATACTATTCTAATTTTAATACCATTCGAAACGTACTAACTCGAATGATATAAAAATCCTGAGCCGAATTGGCTTATGGCTTATTAGCTACTTTCATTTATGTTAAAGTCTAAATTTACGCCAAAGCATATAAACTCATGACCGGATTCGGTTGACTTTTATACAATGCGGTTTGAATGATATTAAAAATTATTCATTTATCGAGAGAAAATTCTTTCGAGAATTTTGGATACCAAGGAATCGAAAGTTGAAGGTTTTTATTTGTAGGAATCTCGATGATTAAGTGTTGAAGAGATAAACCTCAAGTATTCCGTACTAAAAGATTTGAAACACACAAGACAACAAAAGGGTTCTCACGGTTTTGTATATAATTTAAAACATTATTTGCCGCACCATAGTTAATAAAAGGCAAAAATAATAACATATTTACATTTTGTATCAAAGGTACGATTCTTTAATCATACAACCATGCTCTTAATGGTATCCAGCTTTCTAATACAAACTAATTTGCTGTACCTATGTAACATGATAGATAAACGATGCTAGAAGTTATAAATATAAATGGTACAAATAATACAACACAATAATGGTGTTCGTAGTAGGTTAGCCATCCATTCATAAAATCGGATCCCTATATGAGCAGTACTTACACTCCCTCACTTCGAGTCTCTTCACAAAGAATAATTTTAGCGTTTACAAGTTACGAACAAAATTATGAAGAAAAATTGGGGGAAAATGAGGAACTGTACAACACCCGCCTATCGGAACCATCTACCACCTAAGCCGCCGTCTGCCTGGGACACTATAATGGGTGGTGGGGGGGGTTTTGTTTTTTTGTTTTTTTTTTTTGGTTGGTTGGTGGGGTTGTTTTTTTTTGTAGTTTTGGGTTTTTGTTTTTTTTTTGTTGTTGTTTTTTTTTGTTTGTGTGTGCTTTGGTTTTTTTTTTTGTTGTGTGTTTGTTTTTTTGTTTTGTTTGTTTGGTTTTTTTGTTTTGGTTTTGGGTGGGTTGGGGGGGGGGGGGGGGGGGCGGGGCGGTTTTTGTTTTGTTTGGGGGGGGGGGTCTGCCTTCGCCGTTGTCTGCTCCGTCCCCCTTCGTGTATAGCGAGTATATTTTGTCACATTTGGGAGTAGATGTTATATGGGTGCATTGCTCAAATCGCGTACACAAACTCAGCCAACGTAATGCAAAAAGTGTAGCTGATCTGCGTTAGTTTCTCAGGTGGTTCCGAGGAACTGACGCAAGGCACTCACGAAGCTTTAGATTTTTGGATTTGCCAGCATCCAGAAACGCCCACAATTTTTCATGCTTTTGGCACGGCCAGTACCTCCAACCGTAAAATTTAATTTTGCCGCACCCAAAAATATTCAAATTCATGCTTTCTATGAGTACGCAAAAAATTTCTGCGGAATTTTTATTCCCATTCTACTTTAAAGGGAAATATCATGTTATCGGTAATTTCATCCAGGATACAGCCACATCACGGGCAGAAAATTAATGTTCATTTAGATTTTTATACGAGAAGTACTAGTGGGAAGTGGGCACACCTATGGGTAGTAGGTACCCGTAACGTGCATAAATATGCATGTTCAGCAGTGAACGCTATTGTCGAAATGACTAGAACGTATATATGTGTCATTAGCGTATGCACACAAATAATGGTACGTGTACATATACCTATTGTGCACAAATTTATACACTTGTACTATATTCCATTTCAGTGTCATCTATATTCATCATTCCTGGCGTATCAGTTGTCCCCGAAATGACGATCTTGTCAAGACCAAGAGCTTCCGCGTCGTAACCGTTTAGCAGATAATCAATTCAATCAATCACTACTGTTGTCTCACACCTTCCTGTTAAACCTCACAATGTCAGCTGTCAATGTTAAATAGTGATGTGTTGTTTTGCGTCATTTTATGTTGTAAATCTACTCTACAGTTGCATCTACAACCAAATAAACACTGTGTTCGTTCAATGTATTGCCAATGTCCTCAGATGATATTCATTCGTTGCCAAAGCGTATCAATCTCGGTGGATGAAATTACTGTTTATGGTCGTTTGTAATACGTTATAATATAGAGTGCATATTTGTTGGTTAGTTTTTAACTGTGCTTAATATAGCGATTGATTATATTTTCATTACTGATCCTTTAACGTTCGAGCTGATTTCAGTATCATACAATATTTGAAGCACTGATATTCTCGTCGCGATCGAACCTCAGTTGCGTTGGTGAGTGTCGTGAACGCATATCAAAGAGATATCTTGGACCTATTGCTCGGTTCTTTAAATAACCTCGCAAAGTGAGGCAATAACCGTGCAAACTTACGTCACGTCGTAAACTTAGTTTAACGCGTCACAATATGCGCTAATGTTTATTGGCATTGTTGAGTATGAAATGGTTAAGGAATGATTTTACACCGTTAACTAAACGTAATGTCCCTGCAAACCCTTCAGAAGTTGGAGATGCCAAAAATGAAGCGGTCGGCTGTTGTTTGCATTTATTTTATATCCATCGTTCAAGCTTGGCTCGTCCGTCACTGAAAAAATGAGGAGCCTGATGATAATACAAAAATAATGTTTACCATCCATTTTTGGCGCTAAGCATATACATAAATCATTTAAGCGGTCTCAGGGTGGCCATTTGAAATAATTTTAAGGCGTGTTCACACGCTCAAACATTTCGCTCAAATTTTGATCAAAATTTGAAGGTGATTTTTAAAGGACAATTGTGATGTTTTAAAATTTGAGCTAAAACTTTAGGACTCCGAACTTCAGGACGTCCAACTCAGGTCATACACATAGTCGATGATTGGCTACAGGAATACCATTGAAAAGTTTGAGCAGTGTTCACACGTTTAAGCTTACCAAAAATGCAAGAAAAATGCTTTCAAATTTTGATCAAAATTTGAGCTCATATTTTGAGCAAAAAGTTTGAGTGTGTGAACACTCCTTAGGGATTCTACAACTTTCTCACCTGGGCTAATGTTCCTAACAAGTGAATATTTGAGTACTACTGTAAATACTCACATTCTGCATAACCTTCTTATTTCGAATCATTTGTTGTATTTATGAAATTTCTGCTCTGTATGTGTACGTCAAATGACAATTTTTAAGTTTCTAACTCGAGCTTCCAATGATATATCAACAGTTTTATGCATACTGCTGTATTAAATAATTAATGAATAAAGACAGAAAGTTATAACGCTAAGCTTGTGGGCAAGAACATTGTTTTTTGACAACGTTTACTTTTGTTTTGGCATATAAATTAGTAAATATAAATGTATTGTGACCAATGAAATGAGTAATAGCCAATTATTAAAATAGTGCTCCTACCGTACGAAAGAATTTTCTCAAGGTCTATCTTATTTATATTTATATAATGGTAACTGTAACGGTAATCTCGTGCGCTGTTATGTTCTTGTAAGCTACATGTTTGCGCTAATATAATAGTTTCATTGCTGATTTAGATGATATCGCAACAGAGTTTCACTGTCGAGTAAATATTTTCACCAGACGTGCAACAAATCATGGTATGGAAGAAACGATAATATACCAGTTGCTGTCAGGAAAAAATACAAAAAATTATTCTAAGCTCTTCGAAATAAACTCGGCAATACCAACATGAATTTGTATTTGCTTATGCCACAGCATGTTTTAGTTATAATTTTTTGGTGAGCGCACATACTCAACATTGAGTAGTATATAACAAGAATGTACTGCGTAGAAAAGAACTACATGCTAGAAATGAGGAAATATACAATTTTTCGATATTTTCTTAATTTTTAAGAGGTCAATTCTTTTCCTGGAAAGTCAGAGAGCAACGCTGGCTTGATTTTTGAAAACAGTGCCAAATTTTGTAGAAAACTAGAGATTCGGCTATATGAGGACAAACGTTTGTTTCCAATTATTTTGTCAAAGTAATGTTAATTTTGTGCCTTTTCATTCGATACAAAAAAATGTGGGAGCTAATTTTAATATTCATTTTTTAAAATCAATCCATCGGGAGTAGGAAAAGTCATTTATTAGATGCATCCAAGAAAGCTAGTGTTATATAACAACACCCTCATTATAAATTGCAGTTTAAACCACATTTCGTGCTTACTGTATTGTGAGGACATTTTGTCCACACACACTTGTTTAAATATAGTTTGTGAAAACCGAACGGTAAAGATACCAATTGTGTTTAAAAATTAAACAGTTCAATGGGAGCAATGCTTCGATTATCATTATTTGCGGCTGCGTAGCAAAAAGTTCTCGTGTTTTTTGCAGCTTATGCTTTTTAAGTAGAAACTCGAACCTCTGTTTCTCTTCTCCAATACCACACAGCTGTGAAAAAACTGGTTTTTATCCACATGTACATAACGGAATTCTTTGCTAAACAGGCGGACTGTCGAAATTTCTTTATTTGATGCGTACTAAAATCCAGCTGCGCGTTTTTTTTGTGTTTGCGTGGCTCCCACGATTTTCTATCCAAAGTTTTGCAAAACCGAGGCGACTTGGAAACGTTTTTGAGTTGAGTTTTTATAACTGTTGACAGAGGTGTTGGATCCAATAATTGTGACCACTGAATATATTACTTCCATCGAAAGCCACAATTCTGTTTTGGATCTACTAGCCAAAGTTTAAAAATATAACTTTAAAAATTTACATTTTCAATTTTTTTAACAAAGTTTGCGGATTGTCAATTCATTGGGTCTTAAACGCTCCAGTTTTGTTGTTTTAAATGCAATGGGACGCTGAAGGAGGTAAAAACATAATTTTTGGGATCCGAAACAGTCAAATTTTGTCACTTTTTTATAACTCAGTTCTGTGCAGGGTCTTGAGTCCATATGGTTCCAGAATACGTTGAAGAAATTGTATCGCGTGGTATGCAACAAACAAGGCTAGTGTTAGGAGCCCACAACTTGAAAAATGGCGCTTCTAAAATTCTAACTTTCATAAAAATTGCGATTTATGAATTTCAAAACGTTTCGTCTTTATGGTCAATGGAGGATGTAACGGTTTTCATATAAAAAAATGGCTGCTGTAAAATATTTTAGGACTGAATTATTTTGCTATTTATCAATACAGTAATTGTATGTTTCAGATATCGGAACGTAAAGGTCAATCTGAATAATGTGAAATGTCGATGATTCAAAATTGCTAATCCCGAAACGAGCTTGATAATTTCAGCGACAGAACCAAAACATAGTTTTGAAAAATCCTAATTCCCGATAATTTTGTTCAGCACCGCCCGGAAGACTTTGAACATTTGGAAGGTATTCAGGAACAGTCACCCAAAAGCGGTTCAATAATTTATTATCGTGAACACTGAAGTGTTTATATTTAATGATTTATGGTGCGACCCGTGAAAACTAGCAGAGTAGTCGTGCGAAGACAATCCGCATTTGACAGTTTACGCATGGTAATTCTGATAGAGAAAGACCTATCGCTTTTAATCTTGTTTCGATTATATAAATGTTAGGTTGAAAAGATCCACGAGTGATCATACATTGGACCAGCCGGGATTCGAACGCGGATCTCTAGCTTGCAAGACATTACATCACAGGCCCGCAATCACAGCGTGTTCAGCTACGCTATGTATTCTAGCGTAGTGAGATGCTACATAACTCCCTGCGGAGTCGCGGAGCTAGCGTACGTTGCGTGCGTGAGTTGCGTGCGTGAGGGCTCTAGCTGTGTGAAGAAACTCCGTGCAGGGGATCACGTCGGGCTCACCATTTGAAAAGATCCACGAGTGATCATACATTGGACCAGCCGGGATTCGAGCCCGGATCTTTAGCTTGCAAGACTAGCGCGCTACCATTACACCACAGGCCCCCAATCACAGCGTGTTCAGCTACGCTATGTATTCTAGCGTAGTGAGATGCTACAGGTCGTCAGACTGCAAACTAATTGATAATAATAATTAAGATGCAAATAAGGTCCCAGCAGCGAATAAAACTAAAATATCATGTGCTGAATACAGTATGATATATGACGTCAGGCAGTTTCTGTCAATATGACGGCAGTAATGACATCAAATTGCTATACTGGGCTGAGACTGTACGTTGTCGATCCCGTCCATAATTACATTGTAACCACTAGGTGTTCTTGCCATATACGCTAGCTAAACTAAGTCTAATGTTACTAAATGCTGAATAAAAAATATAACTATAGATAATTTCTCGAAAAAAATGAGATTAGCAGAGACTCGAACAAAATTCAGTTATTACTGGGTTACCAGAGTTTATTCGAAATCAAATGAAAAGGAGCTTGAGCCCTCTGAATCATTCCTGGTATGCGAACTTAGTATAAACTATGACCCGACAAGTCATTCTCTCGGGTATCTCATATTTGCATTTCGGAATTTTATTCTGTTCTTAAATTTACCATATAACAAAAATGTCGAACTTAGAGCTTTAAAATTTTTTCAAGACGCAACGATTTATGATAGTAATACTGCATAGCCTTGTCCATTTATGTCATAGCTTGAGATACAGTATCATTGCTGTCCTAAATTCGTGCAGTCTGCACATATTACCTTTCATAGGTTAGCGCCACCGATTCTTACAATTTGCGAATATATGTCTTCCAGTTTTATTTGAATTTACAAAGTTAAACTGTTTATGCAGATCAAACAGTCACATAAATCTGAATCACGTGAGGATATTTAACCTAGAACCATTGAAAGAAGTTCGCAAAGAAAATGACGAGGCTTTATATATACTCATCTTGCGAAAGGTCTGCGGTAGAAGTGAGAAATTAGGTCCGAAGCTCGGCTGGAAACCAGCACGCACCGGGCCTCTTTCACTGTCTTTTGGCTGTGCGAGCTTCGGGCCGGGGATGAAATTTTTGGGTCGGGCCGGGCCACCGGTTTTCAAAAAAGCCCGAATCCAAATGTTGAGAGTATAATAGTGAAAACAGGCACACTAGTTAGTTAGTCGTGCAGCCAGAGTAAACGTAGCGACTGCGATATGTGCTTGGCGACTGTTTCTAGGTTCCAAACTGAGCGTCATGAACGCCGGTTTTAATATCCCAGAATAACAATAATGCACTGACAATGGATTAATAGCAACACAGCACCTATTTTATCACACTCAGATATGTGGGATCTGTAGTATTTCTGGCTCCAATGATAAAAAGTTCTCAAACTTTTAGTAATAATAAGTTTTAAGAAGCATTTTAACTTAAAGCGTTGTGTTTCACGTTTTTGGGTTCCAGCGCTTGCACTATTTCATGCATACCACACAAAATGCAATTGCTTTTATTGCATTCAGCATCAAGAAAACCAGCCAAAGCAAAGCCTAGGAGCAACAGTTATATGCAGGCTATGCCGCCCTCGATATGGTAATCCTAATACCTGAGCCTTAACAGAACCTAAGGTCATTATATTTGTTTTATACTTAACCTATAAGAATTGTTGTCCTGAAAAAGTAGTATTCCAGTTTATAGAGCTTGTATAGAGTAATGGTATCTCCTAGCAGAGTTCATCTTCCGCCTTGAAAACAGTATTTGGTTGCTGTGAAACTTTGCTTTTTATGAATATAACACAGACACGTCTCACGGTAAACGCGCAATATATCCGCTAGGCTAATAATGATGTTCATGATATAATTATGAGATGATGTTAATTGTGCATTTAAATCTAAATACTCTTCATCGACAATTTTGTGCCTGTTTTCTGAATACAAGTATTGTTTGAGATAGATTTCTAATTTTTAAGCTTGATCCGGTCTTTTCGATAGTTCTACATCAGGCTGAAAACCAGTTATAACTATTACTATTATTATTGGTCTCAACTTAATGAGGTGAGTCAAAAGTTTTTCGTTACTATGTTTTAAGATGAAAAATTTATTTCAATTTTCATCCCCCCCTTGGTACAGACCATTCTCGAAAATATTTTCCAAACAATCATGATTTTATACATTATTTGAGCCCAATTCACTAGATGAGCTAAATGATACCAGAATGTGGATTACCGAGTGCTGAGCCTGTTTATGTTACCCGGGATGTAGACGATAATGCAATACGTATGATACTGTTCACAGTGATTTATATAATGTATACCATATATTAATAGACAACGTATAATTTATTGATTCTTATGTATATTGAAATAAACATTTTTGTGGTTCTGCCATTTTTGAATGACGATCTCCTCAACCACATTGAATGGAACCATAGAGTTCGGACTTCTTTTCGTGAGAACCATTCTTTAATGTGATTGTTACAGACATACATGCTATAGGGGGTAATGTAGGGTTCACCCCTGAGGTTCTGCCGCCCTCAGCCTTCTAACAGAGCGCGCAGACTACCACTACCTAGCGACTCAGCAACACCATAGGCCCTATTTCCCCCTACGATTTGAGAAAACCACTTTTGGTGGTCTATTTACATAACCGGTTTATCCGAACGCACACTTCTTCGCATAAACTCAGAAAATATAAAACGTTTAGGTCGGACCCTCCACTTATTCGGAAAGATTCACGCCCTCTCAGGTCTTTCCTAGAATCTCGCCCAGCCTGAAATTTGTCAGTTTTGATGATACAGCGAAAATTTTGGTACCCCTAGACTCAGCTGGCAGAAACTGTTCAGGAAATACCCATTTTAGCAAAACTACAATATTTTTGGTTTTTTCGATTTCCCCATGCCGCCTGCTTGGTACCCAGAAGTTTCGAAAAAAATTTTCTCGATAAATATATAATTTTATTTACAGATCGGACCGCGTTGACGAGTTGAGTGGAATGGTGTAAAATCTGCTTAATGTGCTCACGGGTTAACACTTAGGTTGAGGCTTACCCTTAGGCTTGAAATTTCACATAAATGACAGAACAGTTATATAAAAAATTTTCGAAAATTTTGGGTACTAAGATGTATCATATATTTTGGGTCACCGTTTGGAACCCAAACCAATCGAAATATAAATTTGTACTAAGTTTTCCGAAATGGGTATTTTCTAAACCATCTCGTCGAGCTCAGTCCAATTGTACCAAATTTTCGTTGCATCGCCGAAGCTGACCATTTTCGGGGTGGGAGGGGGGTTCTAGGAAAGAACACCGCCCCGTGAAGACTATCCCTTCTCGGTCCTTTGTCCTCGATCGTGTATATGATCATAAGTAACAATTTACTGCATGTTTAGCAGTATCGCCATGGTACCGGGTCAGGCCGCTATTTAAATGGTACGGACCTCATGCGAGATTAAACTTAAAATGACCCCGTTAGCCATCCTATTTTGTCAAAGTCGATGTGGAATCGAAAACTATTGTTACAGAACAAACAGGGAATTTGGCATGGTTTTTCGTTAACCAAAATTGGACAAAGTGGAATCCAACTGCCAGAAATTACTAACTGTCTCGAAACAGAATTTTGGCGATTTCTTGTTAATAGAAAACGGTTCACTGATAATTAGAACATTGACTAAGTCAGCATTCGCTCTTGTTCGCCAACACGAACGTGCTTAAAAATTTTAGTTTTCAGCATTCGCGAACATTGCCATCTCAACTGAAATTGAACACATTTTTTGTTCACAAAACGAGTTAAATTTTTTTAAATCTTCAAGTGTTCGCGAAGAAACAATTTTCATATTTTAAATTTTCAACAAATTTGTACAATCATTAAATTATTAACCTGGAATCATAGTCGAATACGATATAGAAAAAACTTCTTCGCGAACAATTTCACCCATAAAATGTTCACTAATAAATTGTATATTGAAACACAGCGTGAACACTCCATCGCTGAGTTATTGCACCCATGTGTCGATCGATGTCTTTCTGTAGCACTGTTCACGAACAAAACGCACGAGTATAAAACTCACAAAGTTGTGTTTTCAGCAATTTGTGGATTTCATTGACGAATTTGCGAACCAAAAATTGCCTATTTCATACCACCTTACAGCTGTTCTTAAATGTTTTTACGACATTATGCAGTCACAAAGAAGTGTTCTGTTACAAAAAATAGGGCAATTTTAAAAATAGGACGGTAGGCGGGGTCATTTTAAGTTTAGTCTCGCATCAGCGTTTCAGATTACTCCACTTATAATCTAAAAGAAGCTGGATAAATCATATACAATTTATTGGTTACACCTTAAGTCCTTTTCACTTTTCAATTGCTAAGGTTTTTATGGCAAGATCAAGGGTACAAACAACATCTGTTGTTTTTTAACAACTTTCGCTTTTAGAATTAAGTCCTGGCCACAGTTAAAATATCTGTTTACGCTGACCAATTAGCTATAGCGCCTCGCTGAACAATGGACAGATTGCAGATGATAATCTGCAAAACATCCATTTCAGTCAATTTTATTTCAAATTTTAGCACATTACAAAACATAAGATTTGGCGGCTGTCCAGCGGGGAAAATTTAAATTGTAGCAGCTGTCCAACGCGAAAATTCAAATTTTGCCACCTGTGGAGTGCGGGAAATGCAAATTTTGGCAGCTGTCTAGCCTGGACAATTCGGCCCATGTCACCTTTAGGGGCTTCCATTTACCCGT
>JASANE010016805.1:5000-11008 GCA_030248225.1 Trileptium ribeirensis | reverse complement strand
ATCTTCATATGTACTTGATCTACGCACCATTTGGTTATAGGTCAAGCGCAAATTGTTAATATCAGGTTCAGAAAGTATAGTATTAAGTGGCGAAATGTTAAATCTAGTATTTTGAGGTCTGCCACGTGCTGCCATAGCTTAATATTATGCTGTAAAATATAAAAAAATGGAAAATAAATCATCAATCGATCAATTGAGCGTTCCCAAAGGGATACTTCCGAAGTGGTTAATGTTCTTGCGGATAACTTCAGAGGGAGGCCAGATATATCGATATGAATGGTACCATTGAGTTTCTCCTGTAATGCTGGATCGACCTAGGTGCATCATGTCTATTTTGCAAACCAAAATTATTAAAAATTTTCAGGTGACATTTCACAGGTAAAATTGGGTAAAAACAGAAAAAATGAAAAAAATTTTTTTTTCGGAAAATGGTCGTATGCGGTATTATTGAACTCAGCTCGTCGAGCTGAGTCGATTGGTACCAATTTCAGCGGCGTGCGACCATTTGCTGATTCCCTCCCCCAGCCCAAACAGCGCCGAAAAAATTCAATGCAAATGCTAAGACACAGTGTTGCCTCTCATTTAGTTGTAATCAAAATTGTACAATGAAATTTGTCTAAACAAGTCACAATCGTGCGTACAAATCTCTGAATGCATCGCAAACGCGATAAAAAAATCTATTTTAACATTTACATTCTGACGAGCGCAAAAAAAAATTGCAGCACATACAATGTCGAGTCATTTCAACATTTATGTATATACCCTAAAATTTGTAAGGTCATATTTATGATTTTAAAAATTTATTTCCTTCTGAGCCAATAAATAATATGTCTACCAAATCTAAGCTTAAAATATGAGGTTGTATCAACTTTGCTTTGCAAACAAAGGATTTCTCGATGTATTGCAATCCAGCCCAAAAAAATATTTTGGGATATGGATATTTTCTATTCTGGATATTATATGGATATTATATGGATATTCTGGATATTATGGATATTTTCTAGTGGACAATCTAGTGTCCATATTAACAGAAGGCAGCAAGCGCTTCAAAGGCACAATTCAAAATGGGTGCAGTAAGGCAAAATTACGGGCGCCGTAAGGAAAAATTCTATTTTTACCGTATTTTTTGCGTAAAAAGTTTTGGGGATGGCCCTCCCACCGCCTCTTTCTACGGCCCTATTATAAAAATATAAGGTCAATTTACCTCTTTGAAACTTGGAAAACAGTGTTAGAAAAATTACCAGCGTAGAGCGTTGGGCGTTCGCACTGATCATAGTCTCACGATTGTCTATTAATGCTTATATATTGATCGTGGCGTGAGCTAAAGCCTTATGCAAGAGTAAACTTAAGATGCGCCCCCAACCATCCTCTTCTGACACCATATACAAAACGATGTTAGCGAACAAAATTCGGATTTGAATAGCCGTATCCAATTTCGACATTTTTCTGTTCCATAACGCTATTAGCGAACGCAATTCGGTCCCTGTACTTTAACACCAACATGTTCGCGAACATTTTCAAATTATAATGTATGGAATATGAAACGAACCAATTTACCGTTCTTTAACGCAAAATGAAATTTGTGTTCCGTGAACAACTGAATGGCAATCGCTTTTGGCAAAAAAGGATGGTAAGGGGCGCTGCTTAAGTTTCCTCATGCATTAATCCTTTTGGCCTAGTATATTTGGAACGCCACAGAACATACTTCAATGGAAGGTCCCTCAGGAATAACTTTGATCAAATGAAACATTATTGAGCATGGCCCAGAAATGTGTTGTTATTAGGCAGCATCGTCACTGTCTTTTTTTTAACAAATTTGGTTTTAATTCAGAATCATTATGTAGTTTTTGTGTATTAACAATTATATATAGTTGATAAAATTGAAAGAAAACATGTTTTGTGATTTGTGCATTCTTGTTTGATTTCAATGCGGCCCGCTGCTCTGCTGTCATTTTAGCTAGTATCGTATTTTACAATATGTTTTATAATACACGCGTGGGATCTTCTCGCCGAACACAGAGATATGCTTTGAAGTCTCAAATTGATTTATACAATGATTGAAGTTTTTAGGTCAAAGAAAATGTTTAAAAAGCTTAAAAACCTAAAAAAGGATAAAATATTGTTGTTAAAAAAAACTGTATATATACTGCTTTAAACAGTCAAAAAGTGGAAAAGCTGGGAAAGTCTAAAGTGGCCGCTACGAAGCACTGCCGTATTTAATCAGAATAATTTCTAAGCTTTATAATTTATACTTTTGTTTGACACCTGTAAATATTGGTTTGAGCATACATGCTCGCGGTCCGATGTCCCAGAGGGTTAGCCAGGCATCCGGGGTGGACTGTCGGCCTTCCATGGCGAGTGAACTGGTGGGGCAGGCGGGGGGAGCATACAGCGACTTCGGCGTCTAGGCGTTCAGTGCCGGGAACACCGTCGGAGGGAAGGCTGGGGCACCTGGGGGGATGGAAGATATGTCAAGGGGGCACCTGCGGTGGGGTGTCGTTGGCGTTTCGCGCCAAGCAGATGAGCCTGTATGTGTTAGAAGTTTGGCACTGGAGTCCTGACCAGTAGCGTGAATGAAGAGTAACCAAATGCTTTACCAAAATTATCCCCTAATATTTTAAATATACTAAGGCTCCTGAGATTTAATTCGTTTGGATTGCTCTTCTGGCAATTTTATAAAACATGCTGTAGTGTGATAAATTAGCTGGTAGCGCAGTGTGTATTTGGGTGCGCATTGTCATTCGCACGCGTTTCGTGAAAAGCCTTTAACAACCGACCAATATGACCGTCGTAGATCAGGGATTAGCAATCGCGACTCTACAAGCCAAACAATATCCCGATTCAATTCATCCCGTCAGCACAGTTTGTGTAACGGTAGTCGAATTGCAAATTAACTTATATATTCAGGGATTAATTTTTTATATTCATATAACCTTGAATATAAAATGG
This sequence comes from Trileptium ribeirensis, assembly GCA_030248225.1. Taxonomy (NCBI): domain Eukaryota; kingdom Metazoa; phylum Nematoda; class Enoplea; order Enoplida; family Thoracostomopsidae; genus Trileptium; species Trileptium ribeirensis. The sequence goes on along the minus strand of JASANE010016805.1, from coordinate 8,059 downwards.
TAAATATTTGCCGCACGATGTGACGACAAACATGATTATAAACTAAATTTAATTTTAATTCAGAGGTCAAATCCAGATGATTTCCATAATTGAGTAATCAGAATGAGAGACATTAAAATCAGAATGTTCTTAGGATTCATAGAATCCGAGCGAGCTTTCTCGAACAAATCGGTTTCCTGGAGCAGTTTTGTGATTTAATACACCGCATACTTTTTAATGTTTTAAAATCGAAAATTCAGCCAAATAATCTGACATGTTTGCCGAAATAAATAGATCAAGTACATAAAATGCGTTCTAGCTCAATCACTGGTGATGGAACATGTGTCATTTCTAAAACAACCTCTTTCTTGAGATTTCTAAATACAGATTTAGACCGCCTTGAATAAGAAAATAATTGTATTTTGTATATTTTCTTTCAATTTGATTCAGTCATGAATCTAGTTAACTGCTATAATGGATATTTGGAAAGAGTCTATGCTATCTATATAAAAAAGAAGGATTTTAAATAAAGATAGCAAAATAGCTACATCAAAAATACCCATAGGGGTAAAGGTTACCCAACAAAAAGTTTGGGGGGGGGTAAATGGCCCATAGGGTAGAGGCATTTATAAAACGATTTTTTAAGAAAGAACATAAAGAAGTCAAATGTTTTCAATATATCAATATATGATGATAACTTATTAATGCGTGAGTAAACTTAAGGTGACCCCGCTAACTATCATATTCTGTCATACCGCTATCAAATCGCAAACCCTTGTTACGAAAAACAGGCGTAATTTAATTCGGTTTTTCGCTAACCGAAAATTGGCAATATCAAACTCAAGTGCCAAAAATTAGGCCCTGTGTTCGAACTGAATTTCGGCGATTTCAGTTTGCAGAAATTCTGTTCCCTAATATATTATCATTTAAATTTGGATTATACAGTGTTCCCGAACAAATTTAATGCAAAAGTGACGTCACAAAAAATCGACAAATTTTCTTTCTCAAAAATTTGCGTAATTTTACTTCAATTTTCGCGAGCACAAAATGGTTTGATTTCAATCGCGAACGCTATGTTCGCGAATAATTTTACGCCGAATTTCAATTGACTAAAAAGCGTTTCGTAACAAATTTTATCCAAAAATTCAAAATAGGATGGTTGGCAGAGTCACCTTAAGTTTACTCGCGCATAATGATTGAAAAAATTTTCACGTTTCAGAAACAGAATTTCTGCTCACGTACAGCATTTTTCAACTAAAAGCCAATCAGCTAAATGATAGGTATGGTTTTAATAACAATAAGACATTATTTATAAAACGCCCTTTTCCCTGATAGCGTTGCAAAAGCGCTGGATAGAATAAGACAATAACAATACGATAATTTTTAAAATTATGAAAGTAAGATATGCGGAAACAGAAACATCTTTAACTTAGACTTAAACTTAGTAACGTTTAAGGCACTGTCACTAAGCCTAGATTGCAGTCTGTTCTATTCTGACAATTTTGACTTTGGCATAAAGCATTTGGCAATTACATACATTGCTTCAATTTTCGCAGTAATTAATTAACGTCCAATTGGCAATAATTACCGACATAGTCCTCAAAAACAAGTGGTTAGTAAAAATGTATATTTTCACTAAGTTTCATAATTTTATGCAAATTTTTTAATAATGAACTCTTGGTATTTGCATGTAGATACGATTAATAATTATATATATAGCACCAACCAAGTGTATATTTATAAACGTAATAATTTCTTTAGATTAGTTTACTAAATTATATTTTTACTCATCTGATTTAAACATATCACTTTTATATTAACAATTTTCTGAAAATCTATTTTGCCTGTGAAAAAATCGTAATTTCGTAAATATGATACCTAAGAGATGAATCAACGTAATTCCTAGCGGTTCTAAAATGGCGTGAGAGATACGAAATTTTGTCGAAAATTTAGACCAACAAACCGAACACTCACCTATATTATCTACATTTCATTGATTGATCGATAAGCAACACGCTCGCAATATAAGTCACATTACATTATTCAATGACCAATCAATCAATTAATCAATCAATCAATCAGTCAATCATTCAATCAATCAATAAATAAATAAGTCAATAAAGATATCAGTAATAAACTATAGATCATGATCAGTAACAACAAGAACGAAGAATGGAATTTATCGTTTTGTATGAGTGAACGAGCCAAACAGTTGAGGTGTATGTCGATAGTTCTATTCTTTAGCTGCTCAACTAACTTCAATCAATATTTCATAATCAATCAATCGTTCAATAAGTGAATTGATTTGTCAAATATCAGCAGTTGCCAAAATGAACGCCTCATCGTTAGTTAACGCCACAACGACTCAAGCCTCCGCTATTTTGCTTCGCGCATCATACAGTGGTATCCTACACGTCCATCCAACATCAATCCTGCATCAGTCCGACAACAAGCTAGCCCCGTCAGGATCTACTAACACTGACGTCAGCCAAATTCACAAAGCCGCTGGACAACTATCGTCGAACGTTGTTGCAACAGAGCATCGAGACTGGACAACAGCCATAGCAACGACGCTGTGTGAACCAAACGAAGAACAATATCTTGATGAAAAATATATTCTTGTCGCATGTGTTGGTTCGACAATTGCGGCGCTCGGCTTTGTCAATAACGCTGTTCTGGTCTTGCTATTTTTAGGCCGGGCTCAATTTCGTCGAACCCATGCGTTATTCCTTGGTGCTCTCGCGTTTCTTGACTGCTTCATTTGTGGAACATACATTTCACTATTTGTAACTGAAATATTGTACGATTACTACTCAGACTATCATCTATATTTACTCTGGCATCGCTTCGTTCGACCAATGTTTACATCGAGTCGTATATTCGGTACAGCCTCGACCTATATGATTATTGCAGCAAGTTTCGAGCGTTTTATGGCAGTTTCTAGTGAGTCCTGGGCAGCTCGGGTCAAATGTACCACTCGTGGCCGTTTTATTACGGTCTGCTCAGTGCTTCTTTTTGCTTTCCTTAGTCGGATTAGTATCTATTTTGAGCTTGAAATTGAGGTCAACGATAATTGTACG
>JASANE010016804.1:0-30350 GCA_030248225.1 Trileptium ribeirensis | reverse complement strand
CGATTTAAGTTGCTCAAACATTGCTGATAACACAAAAGGGTAAAGCATACCGAATGCGTATATATCCAATATGTGAAGCTTTAAAGGGTTAATGCAAATACCGAAGATTTATATATACATAAACGCCTAAACAATATTTACACAGTTAAACTTTTGATTTCATTTACGATAACAATTTATGATTTTTGATTAAGCTATACGCTTGATTTCTTGATTAAATATTTCTACAGTCATCTTCTGATTTCCGATTATATAGTGACTAATAAGTTGGGCTGCCGCTCTCCCACAGCGCCAAAGAAATAAATAATATCTAAACCGCGCAGTCACTTTTGCTGTTACGCAAACACAGTTGTGGGAAATCTTTTCTCTGATGGTGGTTAACATTGCGATCATGGTGAAACCTAAAATCAATTTTCAGATCCCATCGGTTTTGAGGAATCCGGATTTAAAATGAGCTTATTTAGATTGGCTTGCTCAGGCAGAAGTTTTTTAAGAAGCCGTTCTCGAACGAGTTCTGGTCAAATTAATTTGCACGCCAAAAATATCGTATCTGACTAATGTCGAGTTGCACAATATGGTTACACTCAGTATTTTACTAGGGCTCTAGACAAAATTTATTGTACTTGGCGTATCTTATAGTTTTACACTACTTCGAGGAAATATACTTTACTTCCAGGATATCCAGGTTTTTCTAATCTTGCGAATGAACCTCATGCCTGTAACTCTTGTTAACCTAGATTTGAAATATCTTTGGAGCTATATAAATTTGGGCCAACTTCATTTCTAAGCGACGTATTTATAAGAACTGATAGTTAATTAAGCCTACTTAAGTCGACCCGTTTTATATAGAGACGATCATATAGAGTTGACTCAAAACCGATTGGATTTGACGCGCGGGTCGAAATGGCACTAACTACAACCATGTCTGTGGCACATCCTAAGTAGTTGTAGCATAAAATAGCTGACCTTCAAACTTTCTATCTGACAGATTGAATCTTATCTATTACATACAAATTCTATCTTTTACAATCAAAATATCACTTATATTTTATAGAATATTACTTGTTTTAGGCGTCAGTAATTGTACGAATCCGAAGCTTATTCGCGGCTGCAATATTTACGATGGTGACGGATGCAGATGCTACGAAATGAAGGGCTGTTTCGCGGACCCTGATATCAATAAAAACGCTTTTCAATATCGCGACGAGCGATCATGTGAGGCTGCTTGGTATAAAGAAATAAGTAAGTCGAAATAACAATTAAATTTCACAAAATGACGCTATCGTGCAACGTTTATATTATAAATCGCGCGACATGTGGGCGTTTTGTCCTGCGTAACGCCGACAACTATGTGGTGTACAGTACACAACCGCTATTTTCTTGACCAGGACACCATTGATTTTCCCATATGGTGCGGTGGAGACGGTGGAATTCCATTTAGTAACAACCACAGCATTCGGTCTTAGGCATCTGAATAATGCTATAAATGTAATAGCCAAGAATTTAATGAAACAATTACACTACGCGTACAAAATCGATTTGTTTTTGTCACAGCCGTCAGGCTGTGACATTGATTTCACCTTCTGTCAGAGTGTGCATTACAGCTTTAATTGCACTGCACTGCACGTATCTCTTATAGTCATAAAAGCCTTTTCAGACCCGACCGCTGGAGTCTGCATGCCAGGCAAAAATGGCATGCAGCAAACGTCTCGGATTTGTTGACTACAATTGAGATGAAAACATTTAGGAATTCCGAGAATTGATGACATCGAAAATTATATTATCAACTTTACCAGGTTTGAATTCATTAATGCTATTTCATAGACAGCATATTCGCAAACGCTGAAGTCAAATAATTTGACATGTTTCAAAAACCATATATTATGTTGAACCGTCGTAAAGTTTATATTTAAATAACTATATGTAGTCCAGGCGCATAAATTCTATTGTTAATAGCAATATGACTGCTGTGACATTCTTCTTTTAAGAAGAAAACTTTTTCGTTTTGAAACGAAAGTTCTCGACACATAGTATGTGTTTCCGACAGGTTAGCTTGTTATTGCTGAAATTAAAATATTTTTGTATACATTTAGCAGTCATTGCTATATAATTTGCTCGTGAGTGTGGTATTTACTATTGCAACATATAGTGTATATGGGTGTGAAGCTACGTATAGTAAACTGTGAGGCCTGGTATTAATCATAAACATCGAAATATATGAATATATGCTCCGTTTCGTAAGCTGTATACGAATTTTCTTGGGCCTTTCTTAAAAGATAGTGCGACAGTAAACTTACTATGTGTTTGTGCAACTGCATGTTTTTACGTAAAATATTATGGTTTGTTTAGTTGTATTCGAACAACATAGTTTGAAATTTTTGACACATTAGACCAGCATAACCATCTATTTTGCTCTTGCGAAACAGTCCCATTGCTACTTTGGCCTTGTAAACATGGGCTACTGGGCGTTTAAGGAGGTACTTCAGGAGGCTCGAGTATTAATCGCGGCTGCGGCAACCTAACAATTTATTGCCAACTATGTGGAGAAATCAACACTGTTTTTTTTCAAAATGAATATAAATTGATCCGTCTAACTGAAACTTGTGGAATTGGAAAATGTGTTTACTTAATATAATGCAGGAGGACCATAGCTGCCGGTTTTGTGCCACCTTGTTATTCTTCCACTATGATATTAGTGTTATACACATTGCTTATTTGTGTTGGAATTCTAAACCATTTAGCACATACTATTATTTCGGTATCTGCGCTTGTTTCTTTTCGTCTCGTAGCTTCATGTACGACTTAGTTTTTTAGTTTTGCAAGTTTATAAATATTGTTTTAAATAACAAGGTTCCCCCATTGGGCTCTGACCTTAGATCTTTTTAATGTTTCACAAAATTTATTATTGCAAATTTTATTGTATTAAGCAGCAGATGGTGAAAATGTCACAAATAAAATCGTCGTATATTGAAATAAGGTGAAATTTTTCTGATCGTGTCGTATTTTTGCTGGAAAAATTTATACTGAAGACGAGCTTACAATTTCTGTTGTAAGCAAATTTTTTATTTTTTATAATATTGTAATAGTTGTGGCAGAAAATAAATTTAGGTTTAAAGTTTGAGACAGCTGCTGCGAGGCATAAACTATTAAATTTATTTCTAGCATCGACATAAAATTAATATTAGAAAAGTTCTAAGAATTATCGTTCTAAGTTCAGACCTCGCTAGCCCAGATTCAGGGGTATTTAAACTCAGATTTTGTTCTATCAGCGAGATAGATGCTGCCATCGACTCGACTGCAGAGATAACTGTAGCTGTTACCTCGCAGAGTCAGTCGCCATCGGAGATCTCAGAGTAAGTGCTTTTTATTTCAAATATTATTTCTTAGCTTAATTGCCACACGGCACCTTGTTATCTAACACTGTTCTAGCTAGGCAGTAATTATTACAAGCAAAAAAATAGCGCTAATTCCAACATTAACAAATTTTGGGGTTTATTGAGAGCAGACGGGCTGCTCCTAAAATTTGTTTGAGAGCACGCGGGGTGCTCCATATTTTAGTGGGTTCTTGAGAGCAGAGGGCTGCTCCGAAAATTTTTTTCTTGAGAGCAGAGGGCTGCTCGTAAAATTTTATATTGAGAGCACAGGGAAGCTCCGAAAATTTGTTTGACTAGGTTGACCTAAGCTTAAGGCAAAGCTTAGGCCGGATCGACTGATCCACCTTGTGGTTCACAAAGTTTGCTCGAGTATTAATATTAATGTACTAATTGGATCCTTAGATCCACTGTGTCAATTTAACAAATTCATTATTTTATTGCCGTACTATTATTTATCTTAGTAATATTAAGTTAGGTGCTTATTATATTTGTCTAGTAAGTGAAATCCTAGGTTCTGAGTGCTACCATTACACAAGGTTATTCCCTGGAAAGTTGAAGAATTTTATACACATTAGGACTCGCTTCGCTACATAACAATATCATGTAGCGCAAATTTTCCATGCATCTTTACCCAACACTAGCGATAGGTTATACGGGAAACAATGAATTTGATTATACAATTTGAAATTTCACCATAATAATTTTGCCGCCATTTTAGAAACTGTTCAAAATATACGGCGTGAACGACACCATAGTATGCAATACATGATGTCCGTGACACTGTCCTTTATGTTACACTGTATGTCCTTTCGACTACCGTGCACTGGTATTGTCGTGACTAAAAAAGAATAAAACTACCGCCAGTGGGCAATTCATAAGGTAAACACCGCATCTAGAAACCGGTGGTAATAATATACCAGGTGAGTATAATATGCATAACGTAGTGAAGCATAGATACACCTACGCCTTTTGCGTGCACAGCTAATCAGCTCTCGATACTATACGTTGATATGCTATATGTGGACATCACACAATACCGCACAAGTTTGAACAAATCTAGCAATAAGTTTCCCACGCCCGAAACCCCGAAGTGCAGCTATCAGCCTCCCAGGACGTCATAACAAAGCTGGAAATTTTGGGTGGATGAACCATAGGGGCGTCATATCCCCGTACCCATGGAACCATGAGTCGCAGAGCAAAATCAACAACGGCATTGAGTTTCCCATGCCTAAAAGCCCCCAAGTAAGACTTTTCAGCCGCCAAGGACGTCAGAACAAAATTTCGAATTTAGGGTCTATCCACTACGGGGGTGCCGTAACTCAAACTCAATAACTCCAGAACCGGAGGCTTAATCGAAAAACAAAAAAGGCATCGGGACTTATCACTTTACTATGAAATAAAACACCAACCAGAGAAAAAAATCGAAAGTTAAGATAAAAATAACCTTGCATCCATGAAGGGTACAACAGTGAGGTAAAAACCCCTCATTTTGCCTTCTGATCCCGAACCTTGGGGGCGCCATACCCCCGTATTCATGGAATCATGCGTCGTGCAGCTAAACCAGCACTGGCAATGAGTTTCCCATGCCCGAAAACCCCCCAAAAAACTTCTTAGCAGCCAAGGACGTCGGAAAAAGTTTCGAATTTTAGTTTGAGGAACCATGAGGGTGCCATACCACAAAACCCACAACTCCAAAGCCGAAGTCTTAATCGAAAAACAAAAAGGAGGCATCGGAATTTATCATTTTACTATGAAATAAAACCAAGGGGGGAAAAATCGAAAGTTAAGATAAAAATAACCTTGCTTCCGTGAAAGGTACGAAAATGGGGTAAAAATTCTCATTTTGACCTCTGACAACCAAACTTTGGGGGCACCATATCACCATACTAATGGAATAATGCGTCGTACAGCAAAACCAACACCGGCAATGATGTACCCATGCCGTAAAACCCCAAGTAAAACTTTTCAGCCCGTAAGGACGTCAGAAAAAATTTTCGAATTTTTGTCGAGGAACCATGCAGGTGCCATACCACAAAACCCACAACTCCAAAACCGGAGCCTTAATCGAAAAACAAAAAGGAGGCATCGGCATTTATCACTTTACTATGAAATGAAACCAACCAGAGAAATAAAATCGAAAATAAGAAAAAATAACCTTGCGTCCGTGAAGAGTACAACAATGAGATAAAAAAACCCTCATTTTGTCTTCGCGACCCCGAACCTTGGGGGCGCTATACCCCGTACCCATAGAATCATACGTCGTACAGCAAAACAAACACCGGCAATGAGTTTCTCATGCCCAAAAACCCCCAAGTGAAACTTTCCAGCCGCCCAGGACGTCAGCACGAATTTTCTAATTTTGGGCCTAGAAGCCATGACGGTGCCATACCACAAAACCCACAACTCTAAAAACAGAGCCTTAATCGAAAAACAAAAAAGAAGCATCGGCATTTATTATTTTACTATCAAATAAAACCGATCAGAGAAAAAATTCGAAGGTTAAGATAAAAATAACCTTGCTTCCGTGAAAAGTACGAAAATGGGGTAAAAATTATCATTTTGACCTCTGACAACCAAACTTTGGGGGCGCCATATCACCATACTAATGGAATAGTGCGTCGTACAACAAAACCAACACCGGCAATGATATACCCATGCCTAAAAACCCCAAGTAAAACTTTTCAACCCGCAAGGACGTCAGAAAAAATTTTCGAATTTTTGTCGAGGAACCATGCACGTGCCATACCACAAAACCCACAACTCCAAAACCGGAGCCTTAATCGAAAAACAAAAAGGAGGCATCGGCATTTATCACTTTACTATGAAATGAAACCAACCAGAGAAATAAAATCGAAAATTAATAAAAAAATAACCTTGCGTCCGTGAAGAGTACAACAATGAGATAAAAACCCCTCATTTTGTCTTCCGACCCCGAACCTTGGGGGCGCTATACCCCGTCCTCATAGAATCATACGTCGTACAGAAAAACAGACACCGGCAATGAGTTTCCCATGCCCCAAAACCCCCAAGTGAAACTTTCCAGGCGCCCAGGACGTCAGAACGAATTTTCTAATTTTGGGCCGAGGAACCATGAGGGTGCCATACCACAAAACCCACTACTCTAAAAACAGAGCCTTAATCGAAAAACAAAAAGAGGCATCGGCATTTATCATTTTACTATCAAATAAAACCAATCAGAGAATGATAAAAATAAGCTTGCTTCCGTGAAAGGTATGAAAATGTGGTAAAAATTCTCATCTTGACCTCTGACAACCAAACTTTGGGGGCGCCATATCACCATACTAATGGAATAATGCGTCGTACAGCAAAACCAACACCGGCAATGATGTACTCATGCGTAAAAACCTCAAGTAAAACTTTTCAGCCCCCAAGGACGTCAGAAAAAATTTTCGAATTTTTGTCGAGGAACCATGAAGGTGTCATACCACAAAACCCACAACTTCAAAACCGGAGCCTTAATCGAAAAACAAAAATGATTCATCGGCATTTCTTACTTTACTATGAAATGAAACCAACCAGAGAAAAAATTCGAAAGTTAAGATAAAAATCACCGTTCTTCCGGGAAGGGTACTAAAATGGGGTAAAACCCACATTTTGACCCCTGACCCCGGAACCAGACCCCGAATCAAAAAACACTCGGATAAATCGGCTATGCCGGTTCGAATGAGCCCAAGATCATGAAAATTTGATAAGTCGTTCCCGAGTTATGGCTGATCACACACAAACAGACGGAATTTAAAAACCTTCACCACTGCAACACACAATCTCCACTACGGTATACTACGTTGTGATGACAAATTTATTTTCTTGCTGGTGTAAACAAAAACGCTTCATAACAAAAATTTATTGGGTTTGTGGGTGTAATTTAGTAAACGGCAATACACAGATATTGCACTGCGTCACATCTTTGTAACACACGTTTGGTCGTTAATAAATTAGAATCAGACGCTTCAATATGTTATCCGAACCGAACTATTGACCAACGTGTCTTTTAACAACTAAAATGTTCGCAAAGATTTCGGAAAAATATTTAAACCTGCTTTAGCACAACTTATACCACTACAGTGATCTATATGCGCTACATACATGATCCAGTCCTTATTTTTCTTATAAAAATCGACAATTTCAGATGCTGAAGCATCGTCTTCTGGCAACTGTCTTCGTGCAAAATGTCGCCTATTCTTCCGGCCTCATTGCCCTGACGACAGTTTCTTTGTACCTTCGAAAGACGTCTCAGCTACTTTTAGTACTGGTGAAAACGATGCCAACGTGAAGTCTGACAGTTGTTGCCAGGAACCGGGACAGTGCATGTGCGCAAAACAGGTAGGTCATATAGATATTTGTACACGCCCAGAAGGCAATTTTCGTTTACGTTATTGTAGTATGGTACATTAATTGCCAATTTTAGCATGAAAAGCTTGACGACGCATTTATGCACTTCCGACTGCATAAATTGCATAGCCTCGTTGTTATTTTCTCATACCTTCATTATTTGGCTACGTCTTGGGCTTTTTGATCACGCAATTCGTGTAATAAAGTGCCGCGATACAATTGATATGACGTCAAGTATGACAGTTTAAAATAATTTGTTGTACCAGACTGCAACATTGTGATCACAAATATTCAGGATGTCAAATACAAGCGGTTACTTGGTTTGAACAATTTAGAACGAGTGTTACATAAAGCGGCTTATGCGCAAATATCTAATTTCACTTGGGTCCACTGATACCCATATATTCGTAAATAATATTAGAACCAGGTGTATCATTTCGGGTTGTAGATAGGAATTCGAATATCTCCTGTAATGCAATATCACCTAAAACAGTACATCACGGAAGCAAAATTTGCGTCGTTATCGTGGAAAGCGTTTTAGTATAGATTACGTTTTGTATTCTGCGATAAACGGGAATTTTCGTGCTTATTTGTTTTCGTAAAAACGGTGAAGGTATTCAGAATATTAAACAATTCATCTTGTACAACTTATTATTTCAAGCCCAAAAATTCCTGCTATTTTACACCCTCAAATATTTAAGTTACCATTGGTCAGAAACGAAACAGCGTCACTGAGTGAACCGGTCACCGGGCCGTTTCAAGTTACATTTGTGACTGGGCTACCGATTCGCGATGTGTGAACCAGTTTGATTTAGATCCCAAAGCAACTTCCTTTAGACTCTGCACAATCTACAATTGCTTTAAATTCACCATAATAACCTAATCACATTGGTGAAATATTGCTAGAGGGTGTTATGCTACTTTGTTTGGCACGTCTAAGTCGTGCCGTTTGGGATCAAGATTTACAGCTCTGCAAAGCTGTACCTTTTCCTATTCACGTCCTTTTCATATGCAAGTTTATTCGAACTGCATGCAACTTGAGACTACTACAAAATTACTTCGAAGGCAAAACCAATTTGCTTAAATGTCACTTGAACAAACACTATTTCCCAGGCCATGGTTGAAGTATGACAAATAACCCGCTTTGTAATAGCGGTTTACCATGCAGATGTTTGAATGGTTTGCCAATCCACAGAATTATTATACACTGGCTTCTTCGGCAAAAAGCATTATCACTGGGCACTACCGTGGTAGGGTCACCACGTCCCCGAGTAACTACCATGACTTGACTGGATTACCCGGATCACTACTATAACCATGCTACGGGGTAACAAAATGGTGATCCGGTTGCAACTCTGCTATTGGTGCTCTAAAACAATTCACCGTGCAACATTCACTGTTTCAAACTGGAAAACTACTCAATTGCGCTCGTAAAACAATTCGACTTGTTCCACTTTACCTATCAAATTGTGTTTGCAAAACATTTAAGGTACCATTTATGTATTCGGCTTGTACTATTCGGACTTTCAAACACGAAAATTCGAACTCACTTGCGTATGTAAAACATTTACAGCTGCAAATGTTCCTGACAATTTAAGGAATGCTACAAAGATCGCAAATCTTGTCCCTTAGGCCAGAAACTGTACCGTATATCAAAAGGTGACGACATCCCCGGCAATTGCTGTGACATATGGGAGTGCTTGGATTCAGGTATTTAAGATTATGTGTGTTTGTACAAATTCCAATGTTTTCCATAAACTTATAATAATTTTAAATATAACAATGTAATGCGGCGTTCACGTTATAATGTCCCCAACGTTTGGAACCTATGTACCCCACACAGTATCAGACACACTGTTGACAACAGGGTGTCTCAGACACCCCCATGTTTTTAATAAATTTTTTCAACGGTAGCTAGTTACGCGTATTACCACTTGCCGACAGTATCAGGCACACCGTGTCTTCTGGCAGTTTTATTGACACTGTTCGGAATTATTTGAGCAATGTTCATATGGGCTAGATACAAATATCGAGAATTTAGGAAAAACTCCACAGGACAGTTGACTAATAAACCGCATTCGCTACAGACGGTGTCCGTTATAGTTAATTCGCGCCAAATTGGTAGCTAAGGTGTGTACGACACTGTGAGAAAAATGTTGTAGCTAAGGGTGTGTCGTACACCCTCGGCATTTGATTTACAGTATGGGTGTCACCCTGACTGTCTATACGGTAGGGTCGCGACTACAGGGGGTCAAAAGTTCCAAACAGCGGGGACATTATAACGTGAACGCCGCATAATTTTATGTTTCTGCACGCGCTGCTTTCCCAAATTTGCGCTGTGTTTCTCATTCCGTTGAGAGCTGTGATCATTTCCGATTTCCTTGAGAACTTCAAGATAACACGCTACTTACCTTTATCTAACATCGTGTTATCTTGAAATTCTCAAGAAAATACGAAATGATTACAGCCCTCAACGGAATGAGAAACATCGCGCAAATTGGGTAAAACCAGGACGTGCAGCAAAACAAAATTACATTGCTACAAATACTAATACTTTGATTAAGCTTATAATAATTCATTATAAATGATTAAACTCATTTCCGATTTCCTTCAGAACTTCTAGATGACACGATGTTAGACAAAGGTAAGCAGCGATTTCTTAAATGTTTTACCTTTCCCAGACAGTACAAGTTGTTGGCTGTTTTAATTGTTTAAGCTGTTAAATGCACAGGAAGCTTAATCGTAAGTGTCAAAATAAATTAAATTTAGCTCCTTTATGCCTGAGCGGAACCTTTGCCGAGATTTTGATAAGGTAGCGCACGATCGTAATTAACGTAATATCATTAATGTAAAAACATTAACGTCATTTGTAACTAGTACGCAATGATTAGCAAAAACTTCGCGAACCAATACATTCAATGTCCAGATCTGGATTTCTTTTCAGCATATGTTTCGACTCCTTTTGTAATGAGAGATCACATGCCAGACAGCATAAAATTAACGATAAGCCGTGGACTCTCTATCCAAAATCATTTAATATCTACAAGGCCATTCGGAAATGGAAATCACAAGGTTTATTTAAATCTTGTCCGACGTGTTGTTGTGATACAAATTTCGTTCAACCGATTTAGTTTTAAAGCTGAATTACAATGTCCTAAGCACCAGAGATAGCAATCTGTCTGCATCTAGACATGGACTTTATAGTGCCGGCAAGTCAGTAGTATATAATATAGCCATATTCGTTTTCTTCTGATCAAAGTTTTGATTATTCATCACATAAAATTATGTCGAAAGAGGATAATGTCGAAAGAGGAGCTGTATATTTAAAAATTGTCAGTTACAATAGAATTGTCCTAGTATATATTTAGGCGCGTGTTCCGAATGTATAGTTTCACAAAGTTATTACTTTTTGTTTTCAACTATTTGTTCGGCGCTTGAATACAAAACCATGTTGGGGTCCAGGGTGAATGCGGTTGGATCGGGATAAATGCGACGGAATCAGGCTCTGTTTAGCACGCTACGATGGTGAGCCGCAGTGTTGTCTTTCATGTGTTGAAGTCGGAGAAGAAACATATAATCGGAATTTTATGCCTATCAGATTTTTGTATTAAAATTGGATAAAATTGGTTCTATAAACGTGAGTCACAATACGCTTCCCCAAATCTCAGCTAGTACTTTAGATGGTATTAATTGTTACTTACCTATAGATAAAACTATTACTAATACGTTACGTATTACTTGTACGCTATTTTTATCGGTAGGACATCGCTATTCTACGTTTCACTCAATATATCTGACAGGAACTGAACATTAATAAAATTAGTTTGTTGGCGTGCGCATCTCAGAGGAATTGTTCTGTATTAGTCTTCCTACATACCCACTGCAAAAATGTCTCGAATAACTTTCATTAAGATCGGTAGCACTGAAAGAGATGTGGCGGGGTGCCCCTCCCCAGGAATATAGCAAGTAGGCAAGTCATTTTTGCATATGCAGAAATATTTCTGACGCCCACCAGAAATTTTCCAATTTGGTTAATTATGTGTGTTTATATAAGATGTCTGTGGCACGGACATATTAATTGCTCGAGTTCCAGCAATCTACCTGATCAGACATGTATGTATACGTAAAGTCAAGGCAACCAGAATGCATATAACCGTACAACGGTCTTAAGATAGTACTACAGCTCATACTCCTTCGGTTTTTTCGATCGTACTGCCACACCACAATTGTTTCTATTGTACTGAACAACCCTGATTTTTGGCGTTTACGCCTTTGGTAGCATAGCTTTAGACGCTGGATATCACTACTGGAGCTCTTTAGGGCTACAACAACTGTTACCAGATGCCTCGCACCACCAAGAGGCAGACATTTTATGGAAATTGCAGCCAAACTTATTTTCGACAGCTAAATGACATTGTTCGACGAAATTCATTATCGGTTTTTTACGTAAATACGGTATAAATGGGTGGATGTTTGTTACGAGTAAAAATGACTGCAGTTTACAGCTTTCGGTTTCCACTGCGTTTAATTAGTTAACAGTGGTATCTCTTGTTACAAAATTGACGCGCATTGCTTCACCAAGCTACGGCCACACATGTATAATAATTTGTAGAAGATCTGAGTTCTTACCACTGATTTGCTGTTAATGGTTGATATTTAGTATTGAAGAACAACTTTCACTATTTTTATTAACGACTTTGGGATAATATTAGAGTTAGAACGTTAGTAACCGTACAATAACTTTATGTTGCTCAATATTCTAGGTGTCGTGGAAAGATTCTTGATCCATTTTCTCTGTTAAATGTGCAAAATTCGGAGCACATTACAAGAAAATACATGTGATGGAGCTTCTTTAATACGAACTAAGTCTTTGACCCTTTGCCGTATGAATTTTTCTATATTTTGCGCAGTGTTGAGTGAACTTTTTTCGCAGAGGCGGATTGAACCTGCATCGTTTGGTTGCGTGTCTCGTGCGGTAGCCACCATGCTGTCGATGAGATGCCGCTCGATTTCTTAAGAAACTTCGCAAAGTGAGCGAATAGCAACGCATGACAAACGCTCCACACAAACAGCAAGTGTGTCGCTTCACAGTGTACGCTTGCTCAAATATGAAACACAATGCGGGAAACTCAAAGCTTTTAAGAAAAATGGCTTAATTCAGCCACATTTCTACACTTGCATGGTTGCAAAATTTAATTGCGTAGCTGTGGCAATATTGTTCAATACTTGTTTGAACAGTCTATCGGCGGGAGTCTTGCCACCAAATTGTTCTATCTCTGATTTCGTACAAATAGAAATTGTGATAAATACAATCAAACAATCAATTGTAAAGAAGGAACGGAAAGTTAAAGTTAACTTGATGAATAAAAAATTAAGGACATTTATCGATAAACCGCACAATGCGTTACAGTGAGTTGTCCATGCCAATAATGTAACAGTATAAATTCTGGTCTTTCTAGTGGTTTCTTTCGAAAACGTCATAACTTAATATCTGCTAATTTCTCTCTCTGTATAACCAAGCACCATACTGGAAAACAATCTCGCACCCAAGATTAATGTGACAATCAACACGAAACGATCATCAATTGAGGATTCTGTTGCAGTTGTAATATTCGCTTGGATTTCATTACGGATGATATTTTGTTTTCAGGCGAAAATTTTCACAAGTGTTAACTAACTTGCACAACAAAAATTCAGTCTATTTGCGGTGTCGTTTGTTCTCACAAAAGCTTATCATTTTAGAAACCGGAACAGGACAGTCCGTGTCTTGACAAATCGTGTCCGCACAACTCGTCTTTTAGATGTCATCCCCAGACGATTCCTTCCCGGCCAGATTGACAATCAGGGTAGGCTTACGCTTTGGTTAAGGTTTAGCTCAAGCTTAGGGTTAGACTTAGTTCTTTTTGAACTGACCAGCGAACGAATTGTTCGAAGACGAATTGTCCAAAGACGAATTGTCAGATAACATTTAGCAACATTTTATGTACAATATTTTACTGCATTAGTATTTTATAATACTGTTATGCGAGCCTTATTAAATTGTGCTTTAAGAAATTATCTGCCATTTGCGCAATGTTACAATATCAACGCTGAATTTTTGTGCGCTTTGATAATATTTTTAAAAATAGCTCGCATATTTAAAGCTTTTGCAAGCAATTTTTTCATTACGTTAGCGGTGTCGATCGGCA
The DNA here is from genome assembly GCA_030248225.1 of Trileptium ribeirensis. Taxonomy (NCBI): domain Eukaryota; kingdom Metazoa; phylum Nematoda; class Enoplea; order Enoplida; family Thoracostomopsidae; genus Trileptium; species Trileptium ribeirensis. The sequence continues at coordinate 16,435 of JASANE010016804.1, read as the reverse complement.
TTTCTACACGTTAGCGAAACGAGTGCCCTGTTATTTAATTGCAAGCAGTATTGCCAGTTCAGCAATTCACACAAAGTAATCATCCATTATAGGTAAAAATTTAGGCTCCAGGCTCGGCTCAGCTCTAAAGCAGCCGAGAAGGCTATGATATCGAAAGCGCCGAGCCGGACGATAGTTGTAGCACTTGATATATAGTACGATAGTCAATCAACAGCAAGAACCGCCGAGATAATCTTGGATTCATCTTGTGTTATGTTCTGTCTGTCTTTTATAATATAATATGTCTTTTATAATTCTATTATACATGCACAAACAATATCTTCATGGTGCAATAAAATTTTACTAAGAATTAGAAAGCGTGTCATAAAAATTATTTGAAACTTTGCAGGAAGTGGGTAGGGCAAATGTGATCGGCTAATCAAAGCAATCTCCTTTCAGAGTTTCTCATTATATCTCTTTCAAAAATTTCGCCATTTTCTGAGACGTTAAAAATTTTAGTGAGTAGTTAACGCTCTGAAATCGTATTAACATATTCAAGATTATGAGCTCAAAATCTGAACACATTCTGTTCTGAATCTGAAATGAATTTCGTTGGTTTATGCCTTTGTAATTACTTATAACCTAAGTTGTTATACTTAGGGTGCGCGTGCTGATATCCCGTTATTTGGAAATCGCAGCCAGAGTTTCCGAAGCACAAGCCGTGAAGGGATGTTAGCTCTGACACAGAAACTATACTTACCTTCCGACCAAGCTCGTACTTATTTTACTGGTGGGTACCATAAAGAAATGTGGCCTTAGTCGTGTACCCACAGGAGGGTGCGAAGAGAATACCTGATCATTGCGGCACCTGCTCTAATGCGCCATATGACCATAACTAATTGTTGGATCTAATTCTATTTGCTACTGAAGTCGTTCAGAAATGATAAATTTAAGTATATGTTGCATATTTTTTTGTGATTTTCCACAGATTTTTAACCTGCGCTTATTCCAATTCAGATTTTTAACCTGCGCTTATTTTAGCTTTTTCATAGCAATTTTTTATGTTTTATGTGAATATTACTTAAGGATTGAGTTCAAAATTTTAATTTGAAAGGTTGAACTTTCGAATGCTTTAATGTTCGTTAAACAATGATGAAATGGTGGCATGTTAACATATTTATAATGCGTGTATATACAGTTGAAACGTGGCAAGAGTATTGCAATGTTCATGAACGATAATTCTTGGGCACACACGGAACACCGTTGCATATGGCAGTTATACTATAGAAAGGGAATGTAATGTCTCACTACTCTATGGTACACAGCGTAGCTGAACACCAGTTAATCGGGGTCTACCCCGTCACCCGTCATAAATTCATTGCACGCTGCTGCTTCCTGCTCTGGCGGAGTCCCATTTTATATCAATTAGTATATTATACTCGTTAATCTATGACATAATGTTTCCTTTATGCACAATTCATACAATTTGTATTTGTTTTCCGCATAGCAGATACTTTCTTTACATACTGATCGTTTCTCAAATGTATTTTGTTTCATTCATATTGTTTCAATTGCTTGTAATTTGAAGTAAAGGCGCTTTGAAAACGGTAGTTTGAATCGTACGATGTGATGTCCCTTGCGATTCAGATGAATTCCATCTACCTACTATTTAGAAGCATATAGTGAAATAAAATTTTAAGTGACAGACGAAATGTTTAAATTTAGTGTTATTGTGTGTCTGTTGTAGACAAACGTTCCGAAAGTATTCGAGTTATGCGAATATTAAATACTCGAAATTTTGATATAAACGGCGAACACGATAAATAATTATAAATAGTTTTCTGTTTAACGGTCATTTTAATTTATAACGGAGGCGCATGTCGGACAACTAGTAGTAATGCTGCTGCGGGGAAATTCTGTAGTACACATGTAAATTGTATATCTAATAATTGCTATCAAATTTATTAAAATAGTTAATATGGCATATTACCGCTGTCATAATTTCACGCTTGTATTACAATGCTGCTGGAGCTCGATCGTTAGTGTTCAATATTTATTATTTTTGAACAATGTGCGTTCAAGTATCATACAATTGTTTACTATGCTTTTTCCTAGAAGATTCCTTTTATAATAGTGATCTCTTAACTCTACGCAAGCGGAGTGAGTCCTACAATGCAGTGCGCTACAGTACATAGTTTAAGGATGTTTCGAAGTTCCGATCCCACAATTAATACTACCAGCTTAATAATTTACATATTTGTTGATATATAAACCGTAAAGCTTAATGTGAACGCGTTATGTTAACTTGATGTAATTAATATGATTTTGTATATATTAATACAAACAAAAACATCAACAACAAATTTTATTAAGAATTTATGACAGTAGTCGAGACAGCACCGTAACGGGGGTTGCTCTGGCGTAAAGTCCATTCATAGCGAGCTTTAAACTGAGGCAATGGCTTACTAATCCTCGTTACTGGTAACGAGAAACAATATTACAAATTTATAAATAGAAGAATACATAATTACAAAAAGTTTATATTGTTAATAAAGTTTAAACAGAAAAGGAGCAAAATCTCCACTTACATTTGAGCCATAGATTTCTGAGTACTTAAGGGAATTTTCAAAGCTTGAGTTTTTAAGAACAGAGATGTAAAATAATGATGCAAAAACTTTGGCACTGTTAAATATTAGAATTTTTGCCATATCAAAATTTCCACCTTTAAAGTTTTACAATTCATGTTTTTGTGTTGCGTGCCACTACCATCTGCCATCGCTTTCAGGGTAGATATTGTTGATATATTGCGGTAAAAGCACTTGAAACGATTCGGACCATACAACTGTTTATTCGTAGCTTAAAGTCGCCACAAATCAGCTTACTGTTTTTGTTACATAATAATTTTAGAATTTAATCTAAGCTTTTCCTAGGATGTTATCTCTCCACGATAACAATTGTGATTCCCGTTTGAAATAATTTAATTTTTGTTTTCTGCGTATATGCATGTACGTTTTTGCGATTTGAGAATTCTGTGATTTGAAACAAGCACAGTAGGAATTAAATCAATACTAGATGCTTCGCTCGGGCCGTTTGCTCAAAATATAACTCTGCGTTGTATATCTAGTCCGAAATCTATAAGATAACACTCATAAAGAGGAACATTTGTTAACAGAAGTGCCCCTGAAATGCAAATATCCAATCCGTAAACGCATATATATAACAAATGCAAAATGATAGATTTTCCTAAATATATCGATGGAGTTGAAAACTTGAGACCGCATTTCGTGGTGGACCATGATACTCTAATGCCACGGCTATAAGCCTGTTATGCTTGCACTATAAGTCCACCTAGACCGCGAAGGATTGAGTTTGGCGTTTGACCTCGCAGATTGACGTTATAGGTGAATAGGAATGCTTAAATGGGTCAACGTCTTTAAACTCACAAATACGAAATAAATTTAGCGAAATTCAACAATGCGTTCCTGATGTGCAGCTGTTGCGATGAAATTTTGTTTCACGTGAAACTTTATCGCAGCAATTTTTAATCCAAATTTTCACGAAAAGTAAATACATAGCTGGTTTTTCTACATTTACTAATGTATATATTACTTGTATTTTAATTACGCGGTATTCCTGGAAATGGACACGCCTTAACTTCATGCACATTTGTGCAAAATATGATTTTTATCGCTGCTTATTTTCTGAAGTTTGATTTCTTCCTAACTTAATGTTTGGTAGGACATAATGTCTCAGAGACAAAACTATAATGGATTACATATATATTCATACTTCCGTACTTCTAACAGAATTATTTTTTATCATTCAGCTGGTTACATATATAATCTCTGTACATTTCCCTATTAGCTATCTGTGGCAAAATTTGGCACTTAATAAGTTGTGTATCAATGCATTTTAGAGTAGTTTCAATTTCAGGCAGCGTGATAGCCTGCATAAAGGAAGAGTCTGATAGTTTCCTGCGCCCTAGCGTTTACGTGTGTCATATAATGTTACCAGATTTTTTCGTACCTTCTCATTTTTCTTGTTCTTGGGTGTAAAAATGCATCAGTTCAGAATTTTTATGCGTGAGTCTACTTAGGTGCGTACACTATAGTTGTGCTGTTGTCAAAATCACGAACTATTCAAACTGTTGAAAACACAAAAACTTGCGCTTACATTTCTGTCATTGGTATTCGCATTTTTGTAAACGCAAGCATAGGCTCTGCGATGTAGGAATGGAATTTCCGTAACAGGTCATTTCTCCATTTAGCACGTTTGTCCGCGTACTGACATGCTGAATAGTAAAGGTTTGTTCGCGATCTATTTGGTTATGTGTGTATACGAGGAAAAACACGATTGGGAATCGCGTTTTATTTCTATGCGGTCAGTTTTATTTCTATGCGGTCAGCAGGTTTCGATACTAAATTATAAAATGGTGACCACGAACAGCCCCTACGCATACATACGGTAAAATCGTCGCTAATGCGGGCTCATCGCCTTACGATCGTGAACAGGATTGACAAAATATATGTTTTGTCTTCATTTTTATTTAAAAAACACAAACACGTTTTCCTGTATATAAATTCTACGTATGTATTGATGTAAACAGTTGTTGCCGTAGACATCGATAGTACTGCGGATTTATGGTGAACGATTAGTCTTCTTATTATTGCATTTCGTTAATATTTAACAATTATATTGTTTTCTTCGTTCGAAACATTTTAAATAACGTGATGTTAGTTTGTCTAAACCAAATCTATAAAGAATGTATCAAATTAGTAACGTTTATTTGACGACTGCACTTTATAACTTTGATTAAATGACTGTGTGGACAGTTTAGCATGGTACATAATTCAGTGAGAAGGTAATTATCATATGTTAGGTAACCTTAACGCTTAGACAGCTGCAGCGGGTCGGCACTATATGCTATGTTAGCTATTTTTGTTAAATGCCACTCAAGCTAAACAATGGGTCCATCGGAAATCGAACACCAGGCCTTCCGCGTGGGCAGCAGACGTGCTAATAATTAAACCATGGGCCCACTTGAAACGGTTAGTATGGCGTGATCATATTCTAACTAGCGAATTGACGCTTCGCTAGCAGTGATTATTATTTCTGTGATCACTACAGGCACAACCAACAGTGCAGAGATCAGTTGAACCAACTAAATTCAACGTGTACTTAACACTCCTAGTCGTGTTAGTGTACGGTCATTTTGCAAAAAGTCTTATAGATCCAGCAACCACTCTGATGTAGCTCAATGTACTGATTTTGACTTGCAGTTCACGCTACGGGTTCAGTTCTATGCGGTGACATACAATTGTTCGAAATGCAAAACAGTTCAGGATGGAAAAGATTAACGGTTGATTATACAATTTTGACAAGATTTCAGGTCTACAATTTGCTTTGCGTGGTTTTCAACACGGAACAGAGTTCTTAAAAGCTATCGTGTAATTTCTGCGATAAATGATTCCATTTAGGCACATTTGATGCAGGTTTTTCACGATTGTATGATTTCTGTAAATACATTGCGCAGCGATCGTGTCTGCACGTGCGTATCACATTTGCGGATAATGGAAAATCTTAAGCTGGATCGTCATCGCATGAATTGGAGAAAAAGCGTTTCCCTCCAAACAGCTACCAAGATGGGATCTATAACCAGCAGTTCGGCTTCGTCAGACCTATGTAAGCTACAAAACAAGCACAAGTCCATCGATTTAAAATTGTTTTAGAATTATGACCAGCTTGATTACTAGCTATGTCATTGGAGTTAATGTCGTATACTCAGCTACTCCGATAGCTGGAAATAACCACTCCTTTAAATGCATTAGCCGTGGCATTGAATTGTATAAAATCTATTTTCTGTTAGTAGTTAAATAATTTATTTAATTAACAGCATTTAATTTTTAAATTTAAATCTTATTTATAAAATTGTAAAAAACTGTATCCTATTTCTACAAGCATTTGGAAATTTTACACGATGTTGAATTTACTAAGTGTCTGTGTTAAGTTTGTGTTTGTGAAGTATTAAAGGTAACGGTGAAAATGTGTACATAAATAACCATGCGAAAGGATCTGAAGTTTTGACACATGGAAAATGGAAAATGTTACACTAAACAATAATGTTAGCTCGTTATTCATTGGTTGCTGAAGAGATATTTATATATTCTCCGACAACAAACGTATAGGTTTAATCGAAATCGGTTTGTCCATTTCCGTCTTATACACAGTAGCAGCTGTATTTACAGAGATTTAGAAAAAAATGAGTTTTGTTCCTTGCCGTATCGCCCTAGCAATAGCTTACTGCACTCGTATCGCTATAGTGGTTTCATCGCATCAAGTAACGGATCATAGTATAATTTGGACTAGTGTGGTATGTAATTGACCAAGTTAAAAACCCATACAGCATTTTAGCCGTATTCGGGGAGTAAAAAATGACTGTTCAACTGTGTTTTCAAACCATTTGATATACTAAAGATGTGCACTACTTATGTGCTTTTATATTCTGAATTCATTCAATTTTGCCTAGTTTCAGCGATTCGCTGTGGTAGCATACATCAGTTGCTAATTATGTATGCTAAACCGTTCATGAAAAACGGAGGCATCCTTGACTTTTGTCTCATTTTGCAAGGGCATTGCGAACTTGGGAGGAATTTTATGGTTTTGCAGTAACGCGGAATTCAAGAATCCACGCGGTTTCTCAAGTGAATATCCGCTAAAAACGTTTTTGACAGCGTCGCTAAATGGAACTTATTATTTATTTCGGCTTAGCGCCATCTGCTCACCATGCAGAAATGGGCGCGATACAGACGCCCTTTACCCTCAGGTTATTTGATGCCCGCATGTACCGGTGCCAGCACATAGATCTGTGAGCAAGTGGATTGACTGTTTCTATGTTCTGGAAACCAGGAGTTAAAACATATTTTTGTTGAATTACTTTCGGTTAACATTTTTATACAAATTGCGAGGTAGCAAAAATATCGAACCGCATTATAGGAAAATATCGGAAAACGCTCTAACAGAGTTCTAATACTTCTGTAAGAATTAAAGAAGTCACAGCGAAGATTGCGTTTAGCCACTTATTTTGGTGAACCTATCCTCAAACTGTAACATTTTCCTAAAGTTTTAATGTTTCCACGCCAAGCAGGTGGAACCGTTAAAAGTTTGTAATTCACAGGAAACTGATTCTACGTTGTTTCATATTTTACGTTACAATAGGATTTGTATCGTCTTACTTTTACATGGCCAAAACCATGTTGAAAAACTAACGAAAAGTCTTAAAAACAGTAATAATTTATTTACAAATGTTGTATATATTTACGTGAATTTTCGGCGACTTAACGCAAGAAAATTAAAATTTTTTTATAAATCTAGTTTTCTTGGTAACGTGTTGGCAGAAACTTGAATGTCTCCGACATCTTTCGCTGTTTGTTTAGTTTAACAACTTAACATTAATTTTCTTTGTTCCTGCTCGGATAATACATCGAATGTGTTAATTATTGTTAAATTAACATTTGAACTGCATTGTATAATTTTTAAGTGTAAAACACTTCACGAATTAAATGTTTCTCAGACAGTTGGGTAATTGCGGATATAGGGATAAGATGTGAAATTTGCTAATGTAAAAGCACGATAACGTTCCATAACATGTTGTAGAGGTAATTGTTTTTTCTAACAGATTACATATACATTATGTAAAATCAAATAAAACAAATTACTATGTCTTTTCTAACAGATTACATATACACTATGTAAAATCAAATAAAACAAATTACGATGTCTTTTCTAACAGATTACATATACACTATGTAAAATCAAATAAAACAAATTACTATGTCTTTTCTAACAGATTACATATACACTATGTAAAATCAAATAAAACAAATTACTATGTCTTTTCAAACAGATTACATATACACTATGTAAAATCAAATAAAACAAATTACTATGTCTTTTCTAACAGATTACATATACATTATGTAAAATCAAATAAAACAAATTACTATGTCTTTTCTAACAGATTACATATACACTATGTAAAATCAAATAAAACAAATTACTATGTCAGCTGTTCATAAGTTTGCATTAGCCACTGGGTAAAATATTGACTTACGGAGAGGTTTCTGCCGTAGTTTAAAAACGTTGACAGATCTAGTTCTAATAGTATATGTCAAAACTGATTTAAGTATGGGGCGTTCACAAACGGTTTACCATTTACATATGTAGTCACAAACGGTTTACCATTTACATATGTAGACAAGACGTTCGCTATTTTGATAACACGAACTGCAAAAAAAGTGTTTGGATATATTGCATTTAGATTTCCTTTTGTATAATATCAGAGAATGACCTTTAGAGGTTGTCTGGTATATGCCCAAAAGCTGCAGGTGTCGACAGACACTTTTCCGTGCGAACTTTATATGCCGTACTAAGATCAAATCAGTTTCAAGGGTTCAGAGTTAAGCAAAACTAATGGGTTGCATAGAACTTTGAGTAAGACTGGATTTGGCACATAGCTTACGTGAAAAGTCGATGTATATATACTCTTATTCGAATCAATATCCGTCACATAACAAAGATACTAGACTTGATATGAGCTTTCTACCATCTGCATATCGTATTCTTTGTGGGCTCGCACTAGCTTTTCATTTTTACTGGTTAAGAATCATGTCAATAACATGTTTATAATGCGACATATTTACAAATTAAATCGCAGTTTAAATTAAACTTTAGATTGCGACACATATCTACCCCAACGTATTTGCATTGGTTAACGATAGGTAAGCTTGCGTCACATAAACTATATGTGTACAGCGGACTGTTCAATCCCGAGTTCAGTAAGCTGAGTAATTTTGACAGCGATATGCTTAGTTACCATATTTCTGACAAATTTTCGAGAGAGCTATATGTAGAGTTTGGACTGCAAGATGGGCAGTTTTTGATTTGGTGCTTGTATATAATCTAACGTCACCAACAAAAAATTTGCACGAAACATTGTTTACATAAGCAACAATATCATTATTATGCGACAATAATAATGTCGGACCTATCCCGCTACCTTGAGGCGCTCTAGACGCAATATCAAAGTATTTAGAGAATTTGCGATTTAGTTTAACGCGAAATTTTCGATTACTTAAAAATTCAATTAGCCAAGACATGATGAGCCCAATAATTCCAAAATCGTTTTATTTATGAATGAGCCCAGGCTGTGACACGGTGTCAAATGCGCAAGCAGTCATTACAAGCTATATCTACAAATTTCTTGCAATTTAGGTGACACGTCCAATTCTTCAAGCTTTCGAGCAGCTGCGATGTGGTTCAGTGCTTCGATAAAATTTCATGTTGGTGTTTAGTCAAAAGACTGTTTTTAATGTTGAATAAGCACCTCATTTAAGATACTTTCCATAATTTTGGAGATGTTTGACAGCAGTCATATTGGGCGGCAGTTACAACACTGAACTGTTCGCCCTTTTTGTAAATAGGAACAACGTCTTCCCACAGCCAACCTTACGGTAGATGTAAGTTGAACAATGACACATTGCTCAAAAATGTGGAGTAGAGGTTAACACAGAATATCTTTGGTGTTACGAAGAAAATACTGCTTAAAGCCATCCGGTGACAGGCTATGTTTTTCCAATTTATCCAAATGTCTGTGAACAATAAGAGGAGTAAAAATTACCCAACTGAAATTGGTAGATCTCTCAGAACTCAATGGTGCTATGGGAATGTTGCCATTATCCTCTGTAAATGAATCTGAAAATGAGTTTGCAAGCAGATTATGATTTAGAACGTTATCTGTTATCAATTCGTTGAGATCGCGCGGGAGAGCGCTAATACCTGCTTTAGCGAAGCATCTATTGCTAATTTAGTTAAACCACAGGTTTGGCCTGAGCTTAGAATACGATGCTCCTGATTTTTTTTGAATGAAGTTACTACTTTTGTATATTTAGCACTGTGAAATTTGTGCAGCTCAAAGTTCCTAGAAATTTTGCAATTTCTCCAAAGTTTCCGCTTTTCAGCTAGAAAACGGCTTATATAGTTCATATACTTAATTTTATTTTTGCTAAATATAACTTTAATGGGGAACATATTGATTACAAATATTGTTTAGCACATTTTTGAAAACATCCAGTTTTGTTGGAGGGTGAAAGCTTGCGGCAATAGCGAGTACCAATTAATGGCTACGCAATACAATATTTATAACTGTAAGACCGGCTGCTTTAAAATGAAATTTGAAATTTTGTTGCAGATAGAATGCGGCAATATTTCATAATACACTAAATTCTATTGACTTATGGTCTGAGTTTGTGAAAAATGGAACCAAACGGATACGAAAAACATTTAGTGGTGCAGTACTGAACAAAATGTAAAGGATAGTTTCACCGCGAGCAGGAAATGATACAAGTTGTTTGTTCTGACTTACTGTTTTCTGGAAGCATTGATAATCTTGTGTCTGTGGCCAACTTTGAGTACACAAGTCAACACATGAGAGATTAAAATCACCTAATATTGTGATTGGGTAAGAAACGCTGCTTAGTGCAAATAAATACTAACGCAGAAGCAAATTGTAGTGTCTAGCTTTCTTTGGTGGCCGATAAATACATGTTAACTTATGCTTGTTGGGTATAAGAAAATTAACTGAAACAACATCGAGAGATGAAAATTTTTCATTAGTACAAACCAAGACAAACTTAATGTTTTACTGTTAACCATTATAGCCACATTTCCGCCTCTTGTATAATACATGTCCTTCCGAAACACGCGCTCAGAGCCACAAGAAATAAGTGAAGCCTATATCTTCATCAAATATCTTCATAAAGCCAGGTTTCTTTAATAAATATTGCCGTATAATATTCCGTGTTCATTATTGCCTGTAGGTCGCAGAGTTCATTACATATGTTATGTGCATTAGAGTAGAAAAAAATTCAGTAGAGATGCTGATCTTGTTCTTGTGGGTACGCAGCAACTATTGCAAATAATTGGTGATTTCACCCCACCACTTAATTTAAATATAGGCTGGGTTTGCCGTTGGCATTGCTTCAATCGTAAATAAATTCAGTTAATTTTGCACAGCCCAGTCGACCATTGTTTATGCTGCAACATTTTGTAAAAGAACGAGTCTCTCGTTGAAGACAACGTATCGATCGATTTTGCCCGATGTAGATGCAAGATAATAATTCAACTTTTTTGCTGTGCTACGTAAGAACAGAAGTTTCTTTCTATCCTCTTCAGTCTGTAACTGACACAAAAATTCGCGACATACCACTCATTCCTTTTAGACGAGGAGTTTGATGCAGCAGTGACTTGCCTGCGCTGAACGAAGCAAAGCGTACTTTGAAAAGCCTCGGACGCACACACTACTGTCTTTGTTAGCGGGGCGATGTAGGCTTCCGTTATGGATGCTGACGGATCTAATCTTTTTATGATATTTGAGACGTCCTCCAAGCCGTTTCTGTTTTCGCGCATGACAACACAACTACTTCATGCTGAGTCTTCACCATCGGGTGAGCTAGTATGAAGTATTCTAGCAGCTCTACTTGTATTTTTGTCATAATGTGCGCCCAGGTTATTTGATTTGTTGTGTTTGCGCAATCCCTAGTGATATTCTTGTTACCAGTATTTTGTATCGTTTCCAGCGAGTTGTTTATTTGTTGTAATGTTGCTGAAATATCCGTTATGTATTTATGCAATCGTGTGATTTGATCCGCGACAGAATTATCTCCAGATATGGGTAGGCGCGTATCTGGTAGCATAAGAGTGCGGCGTTGTCGGTCAAATTCTTGAAAAGATGAGCACACTACCAAAATGTAGTCAATATTCGCGATAGAATCTGCCATAATTAGAGATATTGAGGCGCAACAGAAATGAACCCATTATGCGCGCAGTCTACATTCGAAGCAGTTACCGCCACCTTCGTTTTGACATGCGCAGAATTTTGATAGACGATTTTTCTGGTTCAAGGCGCCAGCACGTTTATTCACCTTTATTCTTCACGCAATTGGTTAAAACGGTATATATACAGGTGATACACGGAATAATACGCATACATAGTAATTCGTTGAAAATTCACTGGTATAATAAATCTCTCATTCTACGTTAATTAGTATGAAAACTTGTGTTTGCATTTAGCAAAACAACGTTAAGTATATATGTATATATACTGTGTGAGATCTAAATCGACAAATGTCCTTCGGATGTCACATTGGTAGCTTAGAATTATAACAGTAAATAAGCAGACCAAAAGGTGATGTCTTTCTTTCTCGTTCTTGTTCTAAAAAATTCTGTAGAGTGCGTTTAAATGAATGCTTGGGACGAAAAAAATATTCCCTGTAAAGACATTATTACAATATGCATCTTTATCTTAGTGTAGACAAATTGGCAGGAACTAAGCAAACATTTCCTTGTATGTTTCCAAAGGGTAAATACCTTTGGGTCGTAGTGACTATCATGTTAAATCAGATAATACAATGTCAATATATACGGTGAATGAGTACGGCCACCACGGAACTTTGAGCTGCTACAGCACGCTTTTACTTAACCCAAGGGCTCCTATCAATACAAGAAGTGCGACAAAAACACAGGCGAGGTTATATTACTCGTTTAAATTCTGGACGGTGATGTGTGCTATGTGTCGTTCCTGGAAAATGTACACAGAAACTCGTGTCTTCCCACTGACTTTATACAATGCTGCTTTAGACAAATATGACTCTCTCCTAGACAATATTCATTAATGGCAGTTTTCAGCAAATAGTTTTCCCGGGATTTTGCAAAGCTTAGCAGCATCGCAAACTATTGTACCAGCAGCGCTTTAAGTGTGTTAGAACATTCGCTGAGAGCCAGCCTCAAGCAGCAGCTATAGTAGTGAGCGGAAGTGGCATTTTGATGATGGGTGCGAAGGCACGGTTGGACTCATCCGGTTTTCCGCTCATGGCAGTAGCGGCGCCATCACCACGTATGTTTACGTTTTCGACACTAATGGTGGCCACATGATCCAACAGCTACCTACAATTGTTTACCCAGTTTGTTCGTCAGTTTTTAAGCGATACCAAGCATTCCACTCTTAGCTGATAAAATTTCCAAACTAATAAGCCGAGTCGAACCTTTTGGCAATCAAGTTTTGGCTCGTCCATAAAAGCTCAGGCTTGAAACGCGGATCGGTTCCTTGTGATTGTTAAGGCAGGCTTGAGGCACAGGGCGGTTACATGACAGCCTCATCTCAACTCTGCAGTCGAGCTGAACTGACCAGGGCCTAAAAGCTTGATTTTAACCTGTAGCTTTTGGGCAGAGCGCTTTGTTATTGTAGCTGTTAGATTTAAGCGTCCACACAGTTTAGCATTAAAAACTACAAAGTACAAGATTGCGTCATAGTATTTAGTGTATTTATTGAAATATGATTGCTAGTGTTCTAGAATGGTTTTTATGCCGGACGACTTGAATCTGACTCTAATAGTACAATAAACTCTAATTACATAATTACAGGATTTAGCTACATTGTAAACCAAGTTTTCGCTTCGCTATATAACAACTGTATAACAAATCCGTTCAATGCTATTAAATTTTACAATATTTAAAAAATTACATGTCCATACTTGTCATTACTCCAACAAAACTATGATGTTTACAGCAGTTTTCAAGTACAGTGGACAGTATACGAACCACGTGAATTATTTGTAGTACGTTAAGCCTGATAGTGCAGAAAAATATTTGTAATTTACGCAGTGTCGTCCTTCCATAATCGCTGTGCAAATACACTGGTCAGACAGACTTGCTGTAAATTAACACATTGACGGCCATTTTGCTTGAGATTTATGTTTCCTGTTTTATAAGTGTTTACACTTTGCTTCGTCTTAAATTGCAGTGTTGTTTTTTCATACGTAGTGGGATTTTGGGAATCGCCAGCTCATTATTCCTTTTCATACAAGCTTATTAAACAACTATTATAAAGCACGTACGTGTTGCATTAGAAACAAATGCGTGCATACCATAATAAATTGGTTAGTTTTTCAATAGTCTTTTGATGCTTAAAATATCGTAATTTTGTTCTGGAAAGCAGGCGCTGGCTGGGTTTTCGAAAAGAGCGCCAAATTTCCCGCTGCAAAAGTTCTGAACCTAATTTCAGCAATACTTTGCTTTAAAAATAATGTCAAAGTTGACGGATTTTTATTCATTAATTCAGATAAGTTTTACAAAATATATGTTTTCATTATAACGTCAATGTGTAAGCTCAAAGATTTAAATAGCACAGACTGAAAGATATTTTTCAGAGATTTGGGTTAAGGCTATTAAACGATTACTAGGCAGGTGAACCGTAACATATGTGTAACGCCTAGAGAAAAAATTTCACTCTAAACTTGAAATGTGTTGGCATGCGTTATCGTGTCAATTAAGTTACAAATAGCTATTTTTAAACATATACAGTGAATCAATCAATTTTAAACAACAAGAAATTTACGCAATTACTGTTATCCCAACTTTGTATGGACAGAATTCAAGTTATTTTTGTTAAATGTTGAAAAAAAAGCTAATTTATACTTGTGATTTAAAGCTGGAAAAAATCTCTGATCATTAATAATATTGACTTGGCAACTATTTACAATTTACTATTTTGTAGTGCTAGCATTATTGCATTATGTCATCGATGGCTAATAAAATGATGCATACACGCACTACTAATCAGGTGTTGTGCAGAACAATGAATATATATGTTTTGTAATCGAACTTGAAACGTTTAAGCTCTAGAATTTTAGTACTAGACACGGAAACACAGCGCTTGCATAAGCATTGGTCTATTGCAAGCACGCCACAGTGTGCACGTAAAACGTAGCAGCTTTAAGAAAATATTCGTATCGCACTTACATGAACACTTCTTAAGGCAAATTGCAGTCTTCTCCGAAATTATTACAGATTTGTTACTATGTATGTGCTCACTGCATCAAAATCGGGGTCATTCCTATTAGTCATCATACATTATCACCGAATTGGAGTACTAGAGCCTAGATGTGCTCTTCTGCCTGATATTGAGTTTTATAGTAATCATTTAACCGCGACTAAGCAGTTCACAATATATATATTAGATTAGAAATAACTATTAGCCCTCGAAACAGTATGGACCCCTCCCCTCTAAGGGTCCTGTTTATCCCCTCTTCTCACTCCCCGCTTCGCGACCAAGGCGAGCCGAAGATTTCAAATTGAAAGTTTGGGGTAAAAATGTCAAACAAGTGTGTTACCGGGGTCGACGTCCCTCGCCCCGCCGACCGCTCAACTCGACTACGCCAGACCTCCGAACACCCTACCCATTATACTACAGATATAATTCAGCCGTAATTACAAATATAAATTACAAAAACAAAGAGATTCTAGGAGCATCTACCCCCTCCAGGAATTGTCCCTAACACCGTCTAGCGTCCCTAAGCCGACGGACCTTCGACACCTATGCCTTAAATCTAAAGTGAAAAAGCAAGCAAGCTGCATATCTCTTGCTATATATATGGGCACTACCAATGCACAAAGATGTAGGTATGGTTGCCGCGATTGCAAGTTCTTGTAGATATGGTATTAATCATTGCACGCAAGCTATAAATATAGATGCCACCATCTCTCTAGGGGCATAGTCATAGTCATCAATATTTCACTCGACATGTGGTAATAGAAAAATCTTATTACGATTTTGCGGGCAAAGGAAAACCGCTGTCTTCATTTTTGCGGGCAATGGATAACCGTTGTCTTCATTTTATGTGAAATGTTGCTCG
This sequence comes from Trileptium ribeirensis, assembly GCA_030248225.1. Lineage (NCBI taxonomy): Eukaryota > Metazoa > Nematoda > Enoplea > Enoplida > Thoracostomopsidae > Trileptium > Trileptium ribeirensis. The sequence goes on along the minus strand of JASANE010016804.1, from coordinate 710 downwards.
CACGTGTCTCGGGTGTGCAGTTTGTGCACGCACTTCAGTGTGAAGACACACAACAAAAATGTTTGAGTAGATGGGCGCATTTTTCTGTGAACGAGCAATTAAGTTTGAACAAAAAGTTTGTACGTGTTAACCACATTTAGCACGCGCGCGAAATATTTTGGGAAACTTGGCCGTATCTCGCGGAAAATTCGGCAGCATAAACTTTACATATGTCCGTGAAATACAATAATATCGAACAACAAGCCATAAGATGCTCCCAAAAATAGCGGCTAGCCGTTACAGATTTTTGTCTTTAATGGCTAGCTGTTAGAAACTTTTGTCTCTTACAGCCAGCTGTAACATACAAAAATCTCTTGCAGCCAACCGATAAATATTTGAAATTCTTAATGGATAGCTATTAGAGACTTTTGTATTATATAACTGGCTATAAGAGACAAAAAAGTCTCTTTAACAGCTAGCCATTAGAGACAGTAATCTGTTATGGCTAGCTGCAAGAGATTTTTAGTCTCTTACAACTACCTGTTAGAGATTCCTGTATTTATTGGCTTCCTATATAAGACTAAAATCTCTTACAGCTGCCTGTTAGAGATTTAAATATCTAACAAGCAGTCATTAGAGACAAAAATCTCTAGCAGCCGTTTGCAGTAAACCAAAATATCATATAGCCACCCGTTAGAAGTTTTAGTTTCTTGCAGACGGTTGTTAGAGAC
>JASANE010016802.1:0-20747 GCA_030248225.1 Trileptium ribeirensis | reverse complement strand
GTGCAGCCAGGGGCCTCGTATTCCCGGACGGTCGTAACCTTCAATCCAATAACACATGATGCCTATCGGTTGGGGTTTTCGACTGCTTTCCAACTGTCGTCGACGTAAAACTCTATTTTCGGTCATACAGGTCGGTTGGGGCTCATTTCCTCATAAGTTGGTCTGATTGTAACACTCGTCCCTAACAAATTCATAAATTACAACGATACAAAGTGATCCGTTATTCAAAACGATACGATTATACAAACAGCACTTTTATACAGATGAATCCATTAATACAAATTACACTTTTATAGAAAATGCTTCATTAGTATACTCGACACTTTTATACAAAATGTTTCAATAGTGTAAACAATACTTTTATACAAAAAGTTTCAATAAAGTAAACAATATTTTTATACAAAAAGTTTCAATAATGTAAACAATATTTTTATACAAAAAGTTTCAATAATGTAAACAATATTTTTATACAAAAAGTTTCAATAATGTAAACAATATTTTTATACAAAAAAGTTTCAATAATGTAAACAATATTTTTATACAAAAAGTTTCAATAATGTGAACAATATTTTTATACAAAATCTTCCATTATTATAAGCGAATTATCATGGGCGCTATTTTAAACAAAATGATTGTCTGACACAATGCGACCCATGTATATGCAACCTGCCATGCGCCAACGCGTCCCGTTACAATTTTGGGTGCGAAATTTCTGGGATGTCCGTGACAGTGGCTAAAACGGCCCTGTTACACGTGTAAGATGATAATTGTACAGTATTATTGTCATTGCTATAAAATAAACAATTGTATATCGTTATGTCGTATCTGTAAGGTCACACTCCACCGCCCGGAGGTGCACGGGGTGATTTTGCCACCGAAAAACGGAAGACAGGCATCATGATTAGGGGTGTCCGGTCGATCCTGGCGAAATAAATTGGTGCCGAATTATGTATGTAACATGCTTCGCGTATTATATTATACGATGTTATGACTGTGGCGAGGAGGGCGTGTGCGTTCGGAGGAGCCAGGGGTCGACGGATATTACAGGAATTTTTAGGTGGTACGCAAAATGGTCGCCCTGAGCCCGATCCCAGCGCACACGCCGAATCATTACCGTTAGGCATATCTGCTGTGCGTTTTGAGGAATGCCACGTACACTCGATGTATATATATATCTTATGGAGTCAAGGGATACCAGGACAAATCAAGGAAATTTCTTAAAGGCGGGCCGAATCAAATTATACAAAAATTTCTAAGGCATCATTTTAGGGTGCGACACGAAAATCTAATTTTTGGGTTTCCTACAAATTTTAGGGGAACGGGGGTGACTGAATCCTCTTAAGGACTTCCTAGGGGTGTCAAATTGTCCCGGCGGGTTAAAAAATTCGGACCCCCTAAATACTTGCGGATTCCCAAACAGGCGCTTAAGCCTCTAATTTTCTAAGCCCAAAAGGATACCTAAAATATCTAAAAGTCCCCGATTTTTGGAGCCCGGGGCACTTATCGGGTTCTCTCCTAACTGCTCGGTCGAAAACCGGGACCGTCCACCCCCACGGGTCCGCTCAGGATCCCCCAAACTCAAACGGGACACCAAAATTTGGAACATTTTCTCCTAAATCGGCCTCTGACGGGCCTCCTGCACAAGATACACTAAATTTTAAAGTTTCATCAGTAGCCGGCCTGCTAGGGCATGATTCTGGTCCTGCCCCCGGCCGCCTACTGGTTTTAGATCCTGAGATATCGGCAAAACTGTGCCGATATCCCTATGAGTAAACGGCGCCCTGAGCGCCGTTATATTTGGCTTTTAAAAATTTTCTCGCCCCGACCAGGGCGAGGTTTAGTTGTTTACAGGGCCGACTTGGCACGTTTCGGCCACTGCCTACACAAAAACAAAGTTTCGTCTGTGTCGCTCTGGGCTGTTGGTGTCTCTACGTGCCGTTCAGTAGTCGCCTACCGCTTTGTTTACAGGGACTTTACCAGGCATATAGCGCATATAAACACATACTATGGTGTTTTGCTTTTGATTATATTGTTTTATTTAAAATTTGAATTTTCCTGTTGGATCGCAATAATATTAGGAGTGCAGAACAGGAGAAAGGAACTAAGAGCCAAACTGAAAGCAACAAAAAAAGGGAGGGAGTCAGTGTTCGTATAAAAGCAACAGACCCGATTTGTAGTTGGAGCCAGTCGAGAGGGCCAGTTTTAAAATTTGTCGTGTTGGTCGGCGGTTGTCGCCGGAATGTTATTTTTCTGCGAGCTTAAGGGTTTTTCTCTCTGTCTTTCCGTCTGTTTTCTTTCAGTTTTCGTCAGCCCGGGTGGACTCTTCGACCGGCAGACTCGTGGAAGAGATCCGCCCGGGGTTTTCTCTACAAGACTTTTCGAGTTGTAGCTGAGCCTAGGACCAAGGGGCAGTACTTGCGGGTGTCGAGGTGTCCTTCGGATACCTTGCGCTCCCGTAAGTGCTGTGCCCGTGCTGTGGAGAGGGGAATTGAGCTTAGGGCAAAATTGAGGCCAAAATCGTAACAAAATTAAAAAAAGGAGAATATCCACCCATGCTCGACTGGTTCCCCACTCACTGGGTAGTGTCTGATGTGGACGCCCAGTGGGTGTACTGTTTTGTAGCGTTCAGTTTCGTCTTCACTTGGCTCTGGAAAATGTTGTTTGCTGGTAATAGGGATTATTAGTATGAACGGTTTGAAAATTTTACTGGTGAGGCCGCACGCTTGGAACAAACTTGGGGCATGGAAAATCCGGGAGATCATGCCTAGCTCGGGTGGACTCTTCGACTGCGGACGCGTGGAAGAGTTCCGCCCGAGGCTTCTCCCAGAGTTTTAAAATTTTCATGCGTAGATTTAGGAATAGGGGTAGCCCTTGCGGGTGTTGGGGCGTCCGATGGATGCCTCGCGCTCCCGCAAGTGCTGCACCCGTGCTCTTCCGTTGTGAGCTGAGCAGGTTGAAAGAAAATTTAGGTTGGCCCTAGAAGCGTTGGCGAATTTGACATGATTAACGCGTAGATAATCTGAGGGCTCAGACCTAGACAGCGACGTTCAGACGCGTACTATTCGGCGGTTCGAAAATTTTTACTGGCTTCAAGGCACGCATGGCAGTCGAAACAAATTTTATACACTGGAAATATTGTAGTTGCGCTCGGCACGGGTGGTCTCTTCGACCTGGAGACGCGTGGAAGAGGGCCACCCGGGTCTGTGGCAGAGTTTTCCGAGCATGTCGCTTAGGCCTAAATGGGGCAGCCCTTGCGGGTGCTGTAGTGTCCGTCGGATACTTTGCGCTCCCGCAAGTGCTGCGCCCGCGCGTCGATGATCTGAGCGAGCCAATTTAAGAGAAAATTTAGCCGCGACTTAAAACGGCTGACAGAATTTCACATGAGCAATGTGAACGTAAAAGGAAGGCTCAGATCTCCCTAGCAAACTTTGGGCTGAGGGATCCGCGTTTCTAAATGAGCCCATTGGGAGCTCACAAAACATCGTTTCGCTATCCAAGGAGGGCCGCAAAGACATGGGGAGTCAAATTTTTGTACTTTCAAGTCTCTCACTCATGTGCATACTGAGCCAGGGATCTTGTATGTGCCAGGTCTCGGCGTATCTTAGTGTAAATAATTGCCTCATGGTGTGCACCCGATTGGGTGATGTCTTCGTTTTTCTCTTGTCTTAAGTTTTAGTTATAGAAAAGGGAAAACCAAAGAGTAAACGGTTGACGTGTGTAATTTTGTAGGCGATTTGTAGGTTTGTTTAGCTAAGCACGCTCCGGTTCAAGAAAATATATGAATTCCCTATAAGGTATGTCCAACGCTGTTTTGGCTTAAGTCCCCCGTTCTTTCCCCACACGCCGCCTTCCAACGCTACTGGCGATTTCTGTGCCATTTTACCACCGCCCTATCCCCGCTCATCACACAGTTTTGACATAGGCAACTTGTGGCCCCACCCGAGTCAAATGCATGGACACCGCTGTGTTAAATTCAGGCAATCCCCAGTTAATTCCTCCCGTGCGCTCAGCCCCGCCCGACCCTCGTCAGTAATCAGTATGGTGCGTAGGTCACGCGTGTATTTCACCTCCGGAAATACTCTTGATCATCGCAAACCAACTCGACCCAGCTAACTGCACCTCCGATTTAATCAAGGTGCAACGGTTCCATCTCCGCGTACTCGGACCTAAGAGTTACGGAATAGTCTTTAATCTCACTAAAATCTTTATAGAATTTGGCTCCACCGTTAGGAAATTCTGGTCCCGACATAGGGCATAGGATTCGATAACCGAAGATGAGGGAAGGACGGGTCAGCCTCATTACCTGTGAGCAGGCTTAGGGGATGACCCTCCTTCAGGGGGACCTCCATACCATTAGACACGTGGGCCAATATAGGGGCCAGGCCGAACACCCTGGTAAACCCGCCGGCAGCCTACTAAGCTGAGCGGTTCCCATCGGTCAGACTAGGGTCCGCCGGGGAATCGTGTAAGCCGGGGTTGTCCGGGCACCACAGTGAAAATTGAGAGTGGCGCAGCTGGGATCCCTTAGGGCCAGAACTGGTCCTAGTACACTATACACATGTTTATATATGTGAAGTCAAAATTAGAACAGAAATTGTTAGTCCACAAAGTTTTAGTTTTATTTTAAGCGTTTAACTCCTGCTGTCCACAAATGGAGACAGGTCACGTTTTGAGGTATTGTTTTAAATGAGTATGTAGTCTAATATATTTTACACGAGCGTTGTTTTATTCGTTTGCAACGCGACGTTCCTTGGAACCGCCCAACAGCCGCTGGATAGCTTAGTAGTTAGCGTACGCTACTTTGACATCCGGGCTCTCTCCATGGCGCCGGTTTGAATTTGTCAAACGTTGCACGATACACAAATCAATTCGGACGTTAAAGGGTTAATCGAAATTTATCCCATAGCTTGATTAATGTTCAGCTATAACCTGGCTGCAATCTGTGATGCCGCCTTGAGTTTACCAATTATTTCAAATTGTGTGATAAGCAATTAATTCGGGCATTGAAGGATTTATCAAAATTAATCAAAACATCTCGACTAACCCTTTAGAGCCTACTGCCCTCCAATGATAACAGCTGACATTGCGAACTGTTGTATTAACTTTGCTTGTCGTATGTTAATGTCTGTATGGACGTGAATTGTTATTAATTTGCTATGCGAAATTCTTTGAGGATCCGAGCAACAGATCTTGGACAGTGTACTGGGTCATGTACACCGCTTTCTCGTGTTCAACCCGGGTTCGATTCTTGAGGCGGCTTGAGTTTGCCAAACATTCAAATTTACACAGATAATTTCGTGCGTTAAAGAGTTAATAAAATTTTTTGCTATTGCTTGACTTAGGCACAACTGCATCCCGTATTATGCACTTGGTGCCGGTTTGAGTTTGTCAAACAGTGTAATTTACAAATTAGGGCGTGAAAGGGCTAATCTGAATTTAGTATACATGCTCTAGGTACGCGGCCGCAGGGGGTGCAGCCGGAAACTGGGGGGTGGGTCTTCCAAGGACGTCAGACATTCGGCGCGGTCGAGGGGGTGCAGTGCCCTCTGGGTTATGGAATCGGCGTTTGCAGCATTGCTGGGTGGGTCAGCCCATTTGACAGGGGTGCCCCGAACACCAGGGATGCAACTTTCCTATCTCACCCATGAGCGTGTATGACAATTTAGCATATAGCGTGACTGTTTCGACCAAAAATTCTGGGTGTGTAGGTAAAGCGACTACATAGATATGGCAAATGTATAACTGTGGCGCAAAACATTTCTCTTATGCAAACTACCAAAACTATATCTATCCCTAAATTTTTAGCAATTTAATTGTATAATTGTAGATTGGCATTCAATTTATTTGACTATCAAGTTTCCACGTTTAGTTTTCGTTCGGTTTGCGTGACTATACAAAAATCAAGAGGTGTAAGAATATTTTACAATGTTGAAGCATCATTGTCCCTGATGCTGAAATTATATCAACTTCGCTTGGCAGATTTCACTCAAACATAGCATATGGCTAAGCATTAGTGTAGTCCTTTGAAATCTAACATACTTACTTGATCTATAATGATGGCGTAGTTAGGGGTAATGGATCGCCCGACGATGTCTCCGTAAGCTGAGCAGGTATAGTTCTGACCTGGTGTGATATAGAGTGGCGGTAGGCCAAGGCAGGATCAAACCGCTCGGAAGCGCTGCACGGTTGTGTTCATATTACCGTTATCTGCGGCATAGGCTTAGTTTGGGGTCAAATTGGATCTTGATTCTAACGTAAACTTAGCCGGAAGTCTTTTTGACAGGAGGTTACCACCATTTGATCCTGTACTTTCGTTTAGCTCCGATAATATGTTTACAATAAATGTATTATACCTGCATGTATTTGTATTAAGTCGTATTTGAGTTTCATAATTTATGGTCAAAAACGCAGTGGCAGTCATACTTAAACAACTCTAGAGCTGGATTAGCCTAAGCAGCTCCACTTTTTCAATTTATTTAGCTCGTTGTCTTTGCATAAAATGTTGTAAACGAGAAACGACTTCTCATTTGACATCAGTTTTCGCATGTTATTTTTGGGTTTTCAGTGGCAAGAACGGGACAGAGTTATCTATGAGCTATAGCCTCGTTTAAAATTTCCGGATTAGATCTCCTGCACCTTGCTAAACGCCACCTCCGATTGGAAACGAACATCCTAACAGAAGGGAGAATAACGGGCGGCTGTAATATCGTATTATTTTTATTGCATGCCTGCCCGCCACGTGTTAATACTTCGCTGAGCAAGTTACTGATGCATTTAAATATAATATACTAGTTTATTCATTATAACGAAAAATTTTGATAAATTATATTTTTGGACATTAAATTCAGCAAAGATATAGAGATTATGAGATGTCCCTCTAGGGCGCCACGTCTTGCTTTTAAGCCAAGATGATCGTATAAATTTTTGTTCCTCTAGGTCTTGGCCTAAAGCCTACGGATCAGTTTTAGCCTATGCCTCACTCAGTCTGGGCTCAGGGTTGTACATAAATTTTTTGTGATACAAAACTCAGTCATCTCAAGATTGCAGCACAGGCACAGAGGGTAACCTTGACATGATTCAGGTATCCATATCATGGCTTTGATATAAGTGTTTCACCAACAGGCCCTCTGTTAGCACAAGTGAGGATCCCCAATCGTGCCATTGATGCCTCCCCAAACTGTTTCAGACAGACCCGTAATAAAAACAATGTAAAATCCCACATTTAATTTACTGTACTCAAATTCAGCAAACACAGTACCTGTGACGGCTAACACAATTTCAAGAGTATCATTTCTGAAGCATCAAGCCTAACTATGAAATACAGCAGACACCAGAAAATTGACAACACTTTCTGTTTTGCTTACGAATTTGCCGATATCGCTGAACATTGATTACCAAAAAATGAATGTGAGCTAACAGAATAACCGACGCAACTCCGATATTTTAATTCAACCGAAATTGTTCGTCCTTCAGTCGATTGATAGTCCACAATGCCGCAACTAGCCCTTCCCTCCAAACAGGGGCCTCCAACTCAAGAGGGTCTCACTCCGGGCTGAAATGATGGTGAAATTGTATTATACCGGAGATTGCTGCAAATTCAAATTATATACTAGTAATGAGTGACTTAAGCTAAGGTACATAATTTTGCAATTCTAAAGTATAAGCATAAACACAACGCAAACACTGATGCAGCAGCACATAGTTAATTAGTGTATTAATTGACTCTTAATATTACTGATGATGATTGGTACACATTTTTAAATCTTTGGAGGGAGAAAAAATGTGGTTGGTGATTATTTGTCTTCACTTCACAGTATACGAAAATCGGTAAGGATTAGATAATAAAAACATTAACTTATCGCTTTGGACGATCTTCGAGAGGCGGCCGTGAGCCAACATAGTAACTGCGATATTGAGCACTATGTCCGTCTTTTCTTCAGGAAATATAGCATTCTCCTAGCTGTCGAACACCTATTTTTTATTGGTGGTAAAGCCGTTGATCGATTCCAATTGCTGGTCCATGTAACGCTTATCGGCCGCCGACGTGACTCGGTCGTATAGAGATTTTCAAAGAAAACCTGGCAGGCACAAATAATGTAACCGAAGCTTTGTGAAGCATTTATAAAAATCATGTTCTCGGGAATCATCAATTTCTGAAACTAATACCAATACCAAATACATTTGTATATTAGTACAGTACTACAGTACTTTAATTATATAATAGTAACTGAAATTTTCGAACTTCTCGAAGTCTTAAGCTTCAAGAAACGACAAAAATTTAACCTTTTTCGTTCTTATATTGATACATTTGTTGCAGCGTACATTGCGTTGCGACTTAATTGCTGAGTTTGTCGCTCGGCGTGCTTTCGTACGTGCCCTGTTATTCGTTCGTGTTGAGATGTTCCTGAAGAATCGTGCAACAGATCCTCCTAACTAGCGTGGCCAGCGTATAAGGCTTACATCCGAACGACCTAGGTTCAATCCGCTGTCGGAGCAAAAGTTTGTTCAATAAGAAAAAGTTATGGTTGATATAATCTTTTGTAATTCCTTACCAATAATAGCACCCGGAACTTTAGCTATACAGCAATAAGAAGCGATTTCTGAGAACCCCTCTTACCGGAGGCCTCTCTTAGCTGTGTCACACATATCAATATGAATGAGTGTAAATGCCGTTTTCGGATAAGATATGTGTGAATCCTCTTATGGGGCTCCATTGCACGGACACTATGCGGGCTGGGATTTGCAAAAGGTGGTTCTAGATATGCAGACCGCAAACAGCCCACGCTAAAACATTTGTCATGAAAACAGCGTTTGGATGGCATACAACGCAGCAGTTATATATTGCTTATTGTCCAGAGTTGTGTTAGAGCTCTACCTTGGAGACACCAACGACCTCACAGGACGGCATTTAGGATACAGTATTACTTTGCTTTGAACGCTTACACAATTCTAGGAAAAGTAGTAATTTTTGCCAAAGTAATCTTGGATGAATCTGTTGATACCAATAGGCTTTTACAATGGTTAGAACGATATTGCCAAATCTTAATTCACTTCAGGATCTCAACGCTACAAGACTCTTGATTCGAAAAGTTGGGCCAAGCATGTTTAGCATTTCGGGATTCGGGAAAGGATAGCCACGGTTTCGCATAAAAATAGTCGTTCCAGAACTGTAGTGCTTCTATTATAGTTTAAAGTAAGCAAAACATCGGGACCAAAGGAACATTTCACTGTAATCACATTTCACCAATTTTAATTATATGAGCATTCACTGCAAGGACAGTCCAATCTATATCCGTTCACTGCATTGCTGTCCGCTTATGGGCTAGAAAGCAAATATAGCATTGGCGCTATCGCTCACCGGTGTGATGCTAGACATAAAACGCTGTTGTATAAATTATTCTACACACGCATTCATAGAACGATGCCTGGTTGTACAATTCGAATGTTACGCTACTGTTTTAAAAACCCTTTCAAAACGTATTTATTTTTTATTTCATATTACTATTAAGATAGACATGTATATCCATCAGATTTTCAATCAAATCATCATATCTGTTATGTTGAGGATATTTAAGCGTATATGTGGAAATAATTACCGAGTATTTAGGTTTTTAGCATTCTTTTGATGTTGTTCGATGGATAAGCTAAGTGTAGACAGATTCCTAAGTAACAGCATTAATATTCCTTACTCTTTACTGTCATCGCAACAGGATGTGTAGTTTTAAAAAGTGCTAATGGAACAGAATAGGTTTATCGGAAACCGGTAAAGTAAATTTTAATGTTTTGGTATAGTGAATTTCCAAATTGGTTTTAGTCAGCATAAATATATGCGTTTGCAATATTAAATTTTCACTCAAAATTATATCTAATTTTGAAATGGGGCTTCATTTTGCTATAGAGTTTCGTCTGATTTTTGCCGGATATTTATATATGCATAATTGTAATAAAATTTCATTTCTATAAAGAGTTACAGTAGGTATTTATGAATCATTCATGCAATTTATTTTAAGTTTAATCTAAAATTTATTCATTTACTCATAAGGAATTCTACTGCATTGGCTTTGGCTTAACAAAAGTGTACGTATGCGATTAAGCTGTTTGCGGAATTTGCGGTAAACTAATTTTTAAGTTGTCTATATAAGGGTGTTTGAAGTACTATTGCCATTGATCTTATTTAGTCAGATCCATATCTAAATTTTCTTAATTGGTTCGTTTTTTGCAATAGATAAATATCTTGTCATCCATTGCTAAGCAAGTAATCTTAGCTATTTTCTATTTCCATATAAATGTAGAGTAACGCTTTGTTTGACGTGTTTTCAAACTACAGTGAGACCTGATATTATTAGACCTGGTCGGCTATTATGAGCCGTCGCTTAGCCGGCCGTAGTCTACAATACGTTTACTACTGTATAGCAAGTGCCTTAAACCTCAGTAGTGGAACGTTTTGATATATATAATCGCCCATCTACACATAACCAACACGGAAGGATTTCGTACCGTGTGAAGTCTAGTAATATGTTGTGATATTTTAAGCTTGTAACCATATGTTTATTATAAAATATTTTCAAATCCTAAATCAGCGAAAATCTCTATACAGTATAGACAAAACCTACGACTTCTTCATTATCAGTAAAATACAATAACATTAATAACTCATCATTATAAAACGCCCTGTTTTCTACTCAGCTATTAATGCTCGTTATTATTTTGCTAATATTATTTATATAACAAACGTGAAGCCAAATACTAAGGTCACGCGACGCATTGCTTACTCAAGACTACGAGACTACGCGTTTTCGTCAAGACTAGGAGACCAACCACAAGCTGAAAATTTATTAAATCTGAGTGGGTCCATTGTAATGTGACCCACGACCCACCGTAACCCACCAAATAAACGCGCCCCATACGAGCCACGACCCATGGCCCGCCGACCCATCTTCCATTGCTGACAGTTGTCTAAGCTCCTTCGGCTCAGATAGCATTGAAAGGGGGTATTTTCAAAGTTTAGGAACCAATAGTTTGGTCCAATATTGCAATAATTTTGCCCAATTTTACCGTATTTTTTCCAATTTTTGCTAAAATTTTCCTCAATTTGTACTCGTTTGAGCTAATTTTTACCAAATGTTTTCTTAATTTAGCCAAAATTCCCGAAATTTTCAGCGGTATCGACGGGTGATGGGTAATCGACGCCCCTGCACAGCCAATGTAGCATATAAACTCCAGTTCCTGTGAAAACAGCTCTAGAGCTGGTTTCTGTATATAAATAATAATACAAAATGCTCCGTGAAATTTAAGAGTTATTTGTATTCTGTACAACTGAAAAAATACTATGAAAGTACCTGAAGCGATAAGTGTGACTGTTTTTGACTGCCCAGACAATACATATTTATTATATATGTATGAAATCGGTTGCACAACTATTTTTATAAAGAAAAGAGATGAATATATTATACTACATGTTTCATATTTATTGTAGACACGATGATATTCCACTGCATAGGGAGAAATTTTAAATTTTTGATGTATCTTTAACAATAAGAGAAGTCGGAAATCGGCCCAGGCTAGGTGGTAGCTGTAGACTCGCGCCATTGCATCACGCTATTGTTTGGTAACAGTGGCCGTTTAATGCGATAATATAATGCCTGTGAAAATCGATATATATATATGACGTCTACTCTTGCCCACAAAAAATCATAGGGTAAATTTATATTTGAATCCCGGGATTACAGAATTGACAGCTGCTTTTTTCTGAAACAATGGCTGCTATTACCTAGAGTAAGCCCAATGGTAAACGTGTTGTCTATAGTGCGCAAAGATTCCTTGATGACGTTTCGATTTGCCTTATAACGAAGGACAACATGTTTAGCCAAGTTATTCGAAGTTTAGATGGTCCATTTCAATTTTATTTTTGAGGGCATCTCGTTTATGCTGGTTATAAAGTGAGCTCGACATTGTCTTTCAAATCAAACTGATTATTATACAACTGCCTACGAAGTAATACGACGTAAACCACGACTTTTACAGTGTAACGCAAATAACAAACCATCAAGTCCGTTTCAATGCAGCATAGTTGCTATGACCGGACCCTATTAGAAACGTGGACAGGACATTATTTTCGGAAACTAGAAAGATTATCCAATAATCGTGGGGACTTAGCATGGTGGCTACCAAGGGTGTGGTCTGATTTTTCCGAACCAGGAATATGGTTCGTGTGTAAGTTGGTGGTGCAAAACATGGGAGGGGCAGCACATGTTTACGACATCGTCCACGACGTACCGAGGCCATTAATTTTGGCATTAGCTAGCGCCCTGGGTGTTCCTCACCATTTAGTAGGTTTGACTTACACTGAATGTAAAGTTAATTCCTTGTTAAGGTTTATTGCTTCATAAATAAAATAAACTATGCTATCATATATGTTAGGACATATCCATATACATACATGTCCGCCACTTCCAATTTCAATATCGCGCTTTTCGAGCCGAGCCGAGCTGAGATATAAATTGGTAACGAACCGAGTCGAGCCAGAAAGTTGACAGGCTCGAGTTGACAATTTGACAATATTTTAGTTATATAGCTGAAACATTTTAGCCATATGTGCATTACATACGTAAGCCTTGTGGAATCCGAATATTGCTTTGTCAATACTATTTTTGGCTACAATTTGTTTAATATTATTACATAAATTCACACTAACGCATGCATGAAATAATTGTACATAAAAAATTGCAGAATCCAGACACATTTCTAGAACCCGATGTTGTTGTTCACCGTATGGCTGTGAAATATACCCAATCCTCCATATTAGATATGGATTGGCCTTAACATTTAAATATATTCTGTTTTATGAAGAACTGTAACTAATTTTATATATTTTGATAAATTATGATTTATTATTAAAAATAAAAAAAACAATCGTTGTGATATTTCTGTATGTCGGTGCGCCATATTGAAATGAAATGGTATCAGTTGCACGACTCACTTTCAAGGCCTGTCATCATATTACCTGTTTGAGGCCACTAATATAACGAACAGCCTGGGTCATTGTTAATGCTTCAGGTGACCTAACTGCAGCGATAAAGACTTTTACTAAATAGTAAAGGCGTCTGCGAATAGTTTTTTTCGCACGTAATATTTAAAACTTTTAAAGCTTTTACATTAATGAATACGCCTTTTGTCAAAAAACTTAATATATTTTTTCCAACTTCTAAGCTCCATTTTATAGTTTAGTTGCTGTTACCATGGTAACTTTCGAGTCATTTATCGTATCAAACACCAGCCATATGGAGGTCGTAAAGTAAGCAGAAATGTGACGTATAAGCAATGTCGTTCTGGAGAATATTACTGTAAAAAAATTATTATACCTTAACGGACATCTTAATTGCTGTATTTAGTTATTTAGGAAGATGTTGGTTGTATTTTAATAAAATTGCCGGTGATAGTGCTGTCGTATTTTATTAAGGACAGTTAATGCTTAATAAGGTTAGAAACATCTAAAATGATTTCCGCTCCAATCTGGTGCAACCCAGGAAATACACTGTAAATATTGTTGTAGTTTAGCTGAAATATTGTCAAACTTTCGTGTCCTCTTTTGTAAAATTTGTGTTGTAGTTTAGCTGAAATATTGTCAAGCTTTCGTCTCCTCTTTTGTAAAATTTGCGTTGTAGTTTAACTGAAATATTGTCAAACTTTGGTGTCCTCTTTTGTAAAATTTGTGTTGTAGTTTAGCTGAAATATTGTCAAACTTTCGTGTCCTCTTTTGTAAAATTTGTGTTGTAGTTTAGCTGAAATATTGTCAAACTTTCGTGTCCTCTCTTGTAAAATTTGTGTTGTAGTTTAACTGAAATATTGTCAAACTTTCGTGTCCTCTTTTGTAAAACTTGTGTTGTAGTTTAGCTGAAATATTGTCAAACTTTCGTGTCCTCTTTTGTAAAATTTATGTTTTAGTTCAGCTGAAATATTATCAAACTTTCGTGTCCTCTTTTTTAAAATTTGTGTTGTAGTTTAACTGAAATATTGTCAAACTTTCGTGTCCTCTTTTGTAAAATTTGTGTTGTAGTTTAGCTGAAATATTGTCAAACTTTCGTGTCCTCTTTTGTAAAACTTGAAAACGGTCGGGTCTATTTCGACTAAACTTTTATCCCCGATGCAGTGGTTGGTTGGAACCCAGCCCTGCCTGCATGAATGCCAAATCTGAGTCGTGGACAATGCCGAAATGTTCAGCATACATTTGGTAACCACCATAAGTGTGCTATGCTTGAACTAATCTAATTCAAGGAACTACTAATTGAAAAAAAAATCGTGCGTAGACAAGATAGTGTTCCTATGAATACCCTAAAAGTTCAAGAACGCAATTAAAATAACTCTTCGCATCAGACACTCTAAATTTCAATTTACCAAATCCAAACTTTATCGAAAATGAAGCCTTTAAAACCCAACTATTTTTGGTATTAACAGTAATCGTCTCGATATAATTATTTACTCCAGGTTAGGAGTTCGCTCATGTAGTTATTGTATTAACAAACATGCGCCGCATTGCGAGGCCACAATTATGGCGACATGTAGTTCCGATATTTCAAGCCGGTGTGTTTGCGGCTGAAGTAAAATGTAGAATGCTCATTGCCACATAACAATTTTTCAAGAAATTCAAGACGATATAACCGTCAACGCTAAGACAGTAGAGATGCGAAATGCAAAAATTAGAGATAATTGTAGCCTGAAAATGGTATTTTGTAACAGTTTATGATTGACTCCTATTAATATACATTCATCCATAGATGAAACGCAGGACTAGATGTACTGAAGTATTTACAACTACTTTAACGGCCCTAATACGTAGTGGCGGTCAACGCTAAGACAAATGCGAAATTAGAGATAATTGTAGCTGAAAATGGTATTTGCAACAGTTTATGCATTAATATATGCTCATCAACGAATGAATCGCAGTACTAGTGGTACTGAAGTTTTTATCACTACGTTAACGGCCGTAATACGTAGTGGCGGTCAACGCTAAGACAAATGCGAAATTAGAGATAAATGTAGCTGAAAATGGTATTTGCAACAGTTTATGCATTAATGTATGCTCATCAACGAATGAATCGCAGTACTAGTGGTACTGAAGTTTTTATCACTACGTTAACGGCCGTAATACGTAGTGGCGGTCAACGCTAAGACAAATGCGAAATTAGAGATAATTGTAGCTGAAAATGGTATTTGCAACAGTTTATGCATTAATGTATGCTCATCAACGAATGAATCGCAGTACTAGTGGTACTGAAGTTTTTATCACTACGTTAACGGCCGTAATACGTAGTGGCGGTCAACGCTAAGACAAATGCGAAATTAGAGATAAATGTAGCTGAAAATGGTATTTGCAACAGTTTATGCATTAATGTATGCTCATCAACGAATGAATCGCAGTACTAGTGGTACTGAGGTTTTTATCACTACGTTAACGGCCGTAATACGTAGTGGCGGTCAACGCTAAGACAAATGCGAAATTAGAGATAAATGTAGCTGAAAATGGTATTTGCAACAGTTTATGCATTAATGTATGCTCATCAACGAATGAATCGCAGTACTAGTGGTACTGAAGTTTTTATCACTACGTTAACGGCCGTAATACGTAGTGGCGGTCAACGCTAAGACAAATGCGAAATTAGAGATAAATGTAGCTGAAAATGGTATTTGCAACAGTTTATGCATTAATATATGCTCATCAACGAATGAATCGCAGTATTAGTTGTACCGAAATTTTTATCACTACGTTAATAGCCGCAATACGTGGTGAGTAATTTCTTTGCAAAATAGCAATCAAATATTCATAAACGAAATACTAAGATAGCTTAAAAGATTATAAGCCCTAAAAGAACAAATATTTTGGCCATCGATAAATGCATAAGCGTCATTTTAAAGTCCCGCTGCCACAGACAATACCCAAATTTCCACTGCGTGTATCACTCCACATAAACAGGCATGCACAAGTTCGCACCACAAATACTTAATTAAGTCATACTATAGGACCTAAAACACATCGTCGCTATAAAATGACAATTTTACCGACCAGTGCGTTTAAAAACGTCTACATTTTCAGTTACGAGTATATGACATGGTTGCTAATACTCTGCCTAATGCCCCTTTCCCACCAGCGGTTGTTTGCCAATTAGTTCCAACAAGAACATTCTGCATTCACTGTGTATTGTACCATTGTCCGAGGGTTAAATCGCATCCTAGCAAGTCTTAAAGATTCCAGCAATACTGCTGAAATGGTACAGTGGCTAGTAAACGTGACTGTCAACCGATCATTTCGTGTTCAATAGCTGCACGCGATTTATAAGGATTCGTTGCTACAAATTAATTCAGATAGAAAAGAATTAAAGCTAAGGAGCAATTATCATTTTGAGCCATCGTCACGATATTAAGTTCTACAAGCGACGTACATATACAAAAAATACCAGAAATTACTGAAATCTAAATATTTGGTCGGAACGTGTTCAACTCGCATGCTGAAATAATTTCAGAAATGAAATGCTAACTATTCCAGTGAACAAACTTGTTAGACGTCCTTTTTTTGAGTAAATTGAATAAAGTTATCTTTTAGACCCCTTTGATCATCAATTCATGTCAAGTTTAAGGGCTGGAAGTTATAACGTTTCAAAAAAACAGCTTAGAGCGGGGGTTCGGGGGGCTCCGACGACAGTCACGAAAGTTGTTGGTCAGCGATTATGGCCGGCGTTCCACTGGCCAGGGTCTATACGTTTACTACTGTAATGCAAGAGAATTAAGTCACTATAGTGAAACTTCTTGATGTATATATAATCGCCTATAACCAACATGAATAGATTTTGAACCGTCTAGTGCCTGGTTGCTATATTTAAGCCTATAACATATATTTCCAATGTTAAAATGTGCATCAATGCTGAATGACAGAGCTTTAAAGCCGGTCGTCGCCAAATCAAAATATTGAATATTAGTACAATCTAACTGTAGTCGGCCCAGGCTGAGGATTCAACTTTTTAGCTGTTACATTGTACACTGTGCAAAATCTTCATCCGCCCGAGAGTTTAGCCGCAATTTAGGTTTATCTGTTTAGCTGGTTTGTCATAAGGCCCAGTAACTCATTTGGTAGAGCGTTGGACTTTTGATTGTTTTAGCCAGGGTCGTTCGTCATGCCGGGGTCGATAAATTTAGTAGCATACGTGCGAGAATTACTTATTGCGACCTCGCCACTTGTGGCTCCACTTACTACAATTCCGGACCCGTACGTCCGGACCCACTACGGGCCGAAAAGTTTAGGGAAAGGGAGTTCGGGATCGCCCGGCTGTTTACAGCGGGCAGTTTCATTTTTCATTTCATGCAAATTATAGGTTCGGCGTTCCGTTGCCTTAGTTGGTGTACAAAAAACGGCGCGGGTGGTATTGCGGTGGGGTGGTAGATGAGATAGAAACAAAGAAATTTCTTCGTTCCACTAATTTTTCCGTTGAAAGTTTTGCAATTTTGACCATAATTGCTAAGATTTTCTCAATCGCCTTGGGCACGCACGGCGCGTGGGTATGTGTGTGGGAACCTCGGGCAATGTATAAATGTGGCTTGGGGGGTCCGAGCGTTGGATATGTAACCTCTTACTCCTATGGGCATACGATATATACGGTTTTCATTTATGGATTATTCCACAATTTTGTCCCTCTTACTATCACAAAACAGAGATTAATCGAACAAATTTTGCTTAGATTGTTCTCTAATAACCAACTTTTTGCAACTTAGTAAGTATATTTAAAGTAAGTGCTGACATGTACAAAGGCTGTACATAATGATATATGGTATTAAACGTTTTTATATTCTATTAACCGTTACCCTCATAGAGCCATACGTGTGTAAAAGCGTGCATTGCGACTAGTTGTGTTCATCGTGTTGCTATAGTTGTAGGCGCGTTGTTGTTCGCTCGTTTTGCGAAGTTCCATAATTAACGATTGACAGCTCCTAAATAGCGTAGTGGCTAACATAGATGGCTCTCGACAAGCGACATGGTTTCATTCCGCAGCCGCGGAAAAACTTTGCTCAAAACTGCCCAAAATAGAAAATAATTTATGTAGAAAATGGTTAAACAAAATTAAGACTTTCGCTTAATTAATATATTATATATATTTTATTTCAGTCGTAACGGTGTTTGACGACTAGCCATTATCAGTGGTACTATATGTTTCATACTATTTACTTTCAGACCATAATGCAAATTGCTCTTGGGATTAATACAATAGTTAAATTTATGACGAATACGATATAGTTAGATTTGACATGGAACCTTATAGCGATGGAAAAACTGTGGACATTTTGGATGAAACTAAAGCTAAGCCCACGGATAACAACCATTTAGGTCACTCTATACAATATAACAAAACATTGGCGCCGTACGATCATGAAGAGCATCATACAAATCCTTGGGTAATGATTTTTATTTTTGGTGGTCTTGCATTTGGGCTAACACTACAAGCTCTCCTTGCTTTACCTGGCATTAAGCGTTACGTTAAAATTCCGTATACCGTCGCAGTCATGCTCATAAGTTTAATTGTTGGAATAGCGATTAACGTTCTTTCGGAAAACGAAAAAGAAGCCGAATATATTTATGCAACGTTTACAATGGCCGAAACGAATCCCCGACTTATTATGGTAATATTTTTACCAATATTAATATTCGACTCAGCATTTCGCATGGAGGGTCACTCGGTATTGAAGGCTTTGGGACAAATCGCACTTCTATCTGGTCCAGGTCTTGTAATATCGACGCTAATTATTGCTGTATCAACGTGGGGCTTAATGTATTGGCTTCGAGGCCTCGAAGCGTGGACTCCGGCGCTTTGTTTAGTCTTTGGTTCGATACTAAGTGCTACCGATCCAGTCGCTGTGGTAGCATTATTGAGAGAGTTGGGTGCACCACGAGCGATAGTTACTGTCACAGAGGGTGAGTCTTTATTTAACGACGGTGCTGCCATTATCGCTTACGAAGCTTTGCTGCTATTTACCAAACGGGATCTTGACAAAAGCCGAGTAATGACCGATAAAGAGCTATTAGTTGGAACAGGTATGCAGCTCATGGGTATTGTTGTAGCGCCACTGATCGGTCTAACTTCTGGAAAGTTAGCAGAAGTCGCACTGCTACGCACTTACAACAACGAAATTCGTGAAAAAGGTATTATCCTAGTCGCCGTCTACTGGACGTTTTTTCTGTGCGAACTCACACGGGTTTCCGGCGTACTGGCGCTGGTTGTTTTGGGTCTTTGGTTGTCCAATAAACGTCATTCGATCAGTCCAGAAGCTTTTGACGATAACAGTAGATTTTGGGACTTTTTCTCATTTTGGGCAAATACTCTGATTTTCATCCTTGCCGGGTTCGTAATTGCCAAACCAATTATACAAGCATCGGTACCACATGGAAGTTATATTTATCCCGAAGCTAATGTCTCACATTCAATGACTGATACATTGATATCTGGGGCAAAGTCAGCCATGTCAGCAAATTCGTCCTGGATTGACTATTTATACATATTCTTGGCCTACGTTATGGTTAACGTATCTAGAGCTATTGCTGTTTTAGTAATGTACCCTGTGTTGAAAAACATTGGTTATGGCTTACCGTGGAAACATGCAATGGTTTTAGTATGGGGTGGCTTGCGCGGTGCTATCGGATTATTATTAGCGCTGGAACTAGCTGAACAGCCGTTCATTCGATACGGCTATGAAAAGGAAGTTGGCGAAAAAGTTGTACTATACGTTAGCGGAGTGGTTGCTATGACTCTAATTATTAATGCTACAACGTTCGCACCGTTGTTGAAATTATTCAGGTAGGTATATGTATATATGTTTATTACAGTTGGATTTCCCGTAGGTAATACCAAACATTATTTTGGCAAAAGAATATAGTCATAACCCCTCCTGAACTCAAAGATGGCAATCTGCAAATGTAGTTTCAAGTCGTAGGCATGGGTAGCCGCCACCTAGGAGACATCAACATATTACAACATATACTACTCAGAGCAAGACAAACCATAAAACGTGGTAAATCCGAAGCCAATAATAAGAAAGTTTGGTGCTAAAGATAGATTATCCTGTTGCTAGATTGCTGCTTATCTTACTGTTAGTTAGTTTATCGCTCTAAACCAAGGTTTTGTTACATCGTCGGCTATGGCTCAGGAACGGACGGGTGGGTACATGTAATTTTGTTATCATTAGTAGCAGTTAACCATCGACACAAGGTGGTAGAAGCATTACTCTGTATATATTTTTTCCAAGAGGCGGGATGAAACACAATCCACTTTTAAACCAAAATCACGTCGAATAATATTGTTTGCACCTGTAACATGGTAACCGGTAAAGCGACGGCCCAGGCATTTTCACAATACAGGGAGTTTGTGCTATTGCAACTGCAGGCCTGACATCTATCCTATAACCTGTTTAACAACTGAATAAGAGAACAAAAACTACCAATTTTGTGTAAAAATCGCTTAGGTATTGTTGTTATGGCTTGAGGATGACAGGCGGCATTTGGATTAAAATTTCACAGCCATATATTATTTAGTCTATATTTTCCAAATCTTGCGCAAGGTACGGTAAAGATTGCTATAAGCAATATTATCGACCAAGATTTGGGTATATTTTGTTGTCATAAAATATTGTTTAGAAATTGTTGGTTCTATTAAGGTCATGGTTCTTCCATGTATGTCGATTTTTTAATAAGCGGATACTGCTGAATGCAA
>JASANE010016800.1:0-12717 GCA_030248225.1 Trileptium ribeirensis | reverse complement strand
TGCATCTACTTCGTTCAGTTACGTATTGCTTGGAAAAGGTTGGTAAAAACGTGCGACGCAGTTTTCCGGGACAGTATATGCCCTGTAGCTCGAAAACAGTATTTAACCCATGGACAGCTGATGTGTTCCTTTTAGCATCCGTTTCATATGCAAGTACTTTCAAGTTGCCTGAAATTCGCGCACAAGCTGCTTCACTTTGATGACAAAGCCACTTCCGAGAGATAGCCAAATGGCTTACATGCACCTGCTTACTTTTGTCCAGAACTGAAGTATCAGAAAAAATGAGAAGTTTTGCTTGAAGCTCGGTTCGAGCATAAATCGAGCCTGCGCTAATTTTTTTCTTTCTGAGCCGAGCCGAATCGAAATGTTCACATGTCGAGTCGAGCCGACCCGGCATCTGTCGAAAAAGCTCAAGTCGCGTTTGCTCCTTCGATAATTTCAAGGATATCGATTAAAAGTGGTTACCGTTGCTTGATACGCTGACCAATAATATGTACGACACCGCAATAGGTTATATTTTTATTCACTTTTTGGTAATTTCAACCAACGTCGGCTACTGTAGCTTGTATCATTCAATTAAAGTACACATTGTTAGTTCAAATACTTGATAGTATACTTAGCGATAATCACACCTCAACAACGCCATGTCAGAGTGGTTTCCCTGATGATTCCAAATGAGATTTAAAGACTACTTTCGTCAAAAAATAGTCACCATTCAAATAGTCAAAGCGTTGCAAAGATGCACAGCTTAAAATAATGAATTTTTGTAATTGGGGTAAGAAAGATATTTTGAATAAATGCTACCATTCGGCGACATGACCTGATTTTAGTATTTTTGATCTACAGTTCCATCAAAATGTGGATGTGTAAAGAGACAGTTTCCCTGTTAGAAAGGGAGCGCTTTGCTTGTTGTAAGCTCGTTTTCGAATCGTTGTAGAACTATAATTTAATATTCGAACATTTGTGTTGCTAAATGAGCGTACTGTACGTGTCCTGGATAGACTATGGGTCCGGCAGTCAAGTATTCAATCATAATTCACTCGTCAACTTTAAAATATATAAAATTAAAAACTAAATAAAAACAAAAGTGAAAAATATAGGTGAGAAACCAAAAACTATTTTTTAAATCGGTGGTTAATATTTTCGGTCATATGTTCGCAATTTAATGCGACCAATATTGCTGATGTTCCTTGATATACAGTCTTGATTAGTTGTTGTACTAGACTAAGATTCCAAAAAATATCACACTTCACGGTAGAAGTCAGGACCACGATATTGACCTATATCGGTGCTTGAGAATACCATCCTTATTTTTGATCAGTGTACGGTTCGCTAACAACTGCACAATTCAGTCTCGTCCATACTTTTAAAGGTACAAATAACAATCTGTCTTAGTTACTATAGTTGACTGACGTTTCCTGCAAGGCCTAATGTACTAGGAATATATTATATTACTTTAAGAACTATAAATTTGGCAAAGGTTAACTTTCAACTTCCGTCCATGTAGATTGTATTTTTGCTAGGTTGGTTTATTTTACTTGGTTAATCGGTTAGAAATATAGCTGCTACCGGGTGCGCATAAAACGAAAACCAGTACTACTACAGTTGTTGTACGTTTATATTGCAAGGAAAACGAAGTTAGAAGTAAAACTACTCAGGTATTATAGCTGTGCACACGGTGTGACTAAAACGGATGATGGCACACGGCCTATTTCATTTGTTCGGCGCAGGTTCAACGACTTCTTTTCTTAGTGTTTCGGAAATATTTTTTATTATTTGTCGGTACATTTTTAAATTTGATTTTATGGTAATTTATGAAATGAAAAGACCTTACAAATGTTTCTGTTTGCTATTTTTAAACGTTAAATTTTTGACATAAGAAATAGCGTCGTTGGTTTTAAATGAAATATTGGTAATGAACTACCTATGTAGGCGCATTGACTTGACTTTTCGAAAATATTCTTTATTATCTATTGGTACGGTTTAAATTTGATTTTATGACAATATGGGAAAGCTAGTTGTGAGCCGTATCTTAAATCTACTGTGAAAATTTTAACGCTGAATATTTTAGTGGTTTTTGGACCCTAAAATAGTATTTTAGAAACTAACTTTAGATATACCCGTTCAAATGGTACTGGTAGACTGTTCGTATAGTAATATAAATACAATGTGAATGTTTTAACTCTATAAGTTTAATCACACAGCAATGCTTTATGCTTAATATTTAGCAGTGTTGTGCAATATTTATAGCATACTATAAATATCTTGCTGTTGTTCAACATTGCTAACATTAGGTAGGACCTTACGCTACTTTTTATCATAAATATGTAAATTTTGCAATATAATTATTTTAAATGAAGACATAAAATGTTTAACATAAATTAAGCTTAAAATTTAACTGAATTAAAGTTAAAATCTTAATTTTAGCATAGTATTGCTAAGTACAAATGAGTTTTTAGCTGTGTTTTTCTACAAAGATTATAATAGCGTAATATATGTTTCGCCTTTAATACGGCTTAATATAAAGTATCAAGCTTTGCTAAAACTTTACAACAAGCATAATTATGATCCAAATTAAGCATAATTACGCACTAGAGTTTTATTGGGCAGCAAAATATACTCAATATGTTAAACGTAAAGCATTTGCTGCGCACTGACAGATTTTATTCATCACAACGCATTTTATTTTAATTTTAGCTAGAATACCAGTTTTGATTTTTTGTTGAGTCTGTGAAAGATTTACGATATTGAAATGAATCATATAATAGGTATTGCACGTGAGATCTTATACGATGTAAAAATTAGAGCCAATCCGTTCCAAATTTTTAAGCCAAAGCTATGAAATTTGGTTTTATTTTTGGTCTTAAAGTGGGTACGGTTCAACTCCTCGTCCCCAGCTAAAACAAATACCTAGAACTATGTGTTTTATGCGAATAAGCTTAGTTCGATCACCTTGAAATATTTAGTTACTTCTGGGATTCCATCTCGGAGTTATGGTGTCGCTGCATAATTGCTGTGTTTAATATCGTTCCAAATCCTGCATAATTGCTCGTTCCAAATTTTTAAGTCAAAGCAATGAAATTTGGTTTTATTTTCGGTCTCAAAGGGGACACGGTTCAACTCCTCGCCCCAGCTAAAACAAATACCTAGGACTATGTGTTTTTATGCGAATAAGCTTAGTTCGATCACCTTGAAATATTTAGTTACTTCTGACATTCCATCTCGGAGTTAATGGTGTGGCTGCATAATTGCTGTGTTTAATAACTATCTTTGACTATGACCAACGCGTGCCGACATACCACAGCCTGTCACGTTTAAGCTTGCGCGATTCGTATGATGACATATCTTGCTTTTATTGATTGTCTTTTATTGAATAGCATTACACAGAAACTGCTTATGCTTAATCTATTAAGCATTGCCTATGTTTTATAAAAATATAGCGCAGTTATGCTTATTTTAAGCATAATTACGCGTGTTGCAAACTTTTAGTGAAATTTGATGCCTAAAAACTTTACTAATGCTAACTAACATTTAATCATAATTATGCTAAATCATTTAAGCAGACAAACAATGCTGAAAATTCTACTTAATATTTAACAATATTATGCTTAAGTTTTAATTTTTTAAGTATAATTCTGTTTAATATTAGGTAAACAGTTTAGGACCTTATTTTCATAATTATTCTGAATAATTAGAATAGTTATGCTAATATATAGCATAAGTTCCTACTTAATAATTAGCAAAGTTTAAGCATTGCAACATATGTGCATAGTTATGCTTAAAAAGTAGCATAATATTGCTAAATACTGAACATAAACATTTAAAGTGCATTTTTGTCGTACTTTTTTTAAAGTATCCAGTTCGACTTAACCTATGGAAACAGACACTGTATATGTCGTGCAGTAAGTACATCTTGTGTCTACCAAATTCCAAAATGTCAAAATATTAACGAAATATGGTCATCATAATTTTTAAAAGACACTAAGGTGATTTTAATTTCCTCTTTCACACACCCAGCGGTGAATATAATTTTCAATTAGTGTTATTTTTGTAGCACTTTCTAAAAGTATAGTTTGCATTCGCTTTTGGAAACAGACAGTTCATACCTCGTCCAGTGAGTACACCTTGTGTCTATCACATTTCGAAATGTTAAAATATTTGCCATCTGCTGTCATCAAAGTTTGAAAAGATACACATATTAAGGTTGAACATATATGGCTAAACTATATTGCTAGAGCAAGCTAAATGCATCAATTTAGGCATAGGCTAAACTTCACTGTTCGTGTATGCTAAAGGGGTGTCAAATTAGACTAAATTACAATGCTAGTTTAAGCTAAACAGGTATAAGATTAGCCTAAACTATATTGCTAGTGCAAACTAATGATATCGGTTTAGGGTTAGACTAAACTGCAATATTAGGGCCAGCGAAATCGATATCGGCTTAGGCTCAACTACACTACTAGTACACGCTAAAGGGGTATCGGCTTAGGTTTAGACTAAACTATGCTACTAGTGCGAGATAAATGGGTACCGGCGAATGCATGGGCTAAAGTACACTGCTAGTATCGACTTTGGCTTAGGCTAAACTACACTGCTAGTGTAAGCTAAAGGGGTATCGGCTTAAGCTAAACTACGCGGCAAGTGCAAGCTACAGAAGCTAGGCGCAACGACAAAGCCATTATGGTTGTCACAGCGAACAATACAGTATTTGTGGATATTCAAAGCCTAAACTGACGCTATCTGATGTACTACTTGCATAATAATGAGTATTGTTTACTTTTGCTGCCTATGACTATAAGATTAGTGGTTTGGTGGGTTTTAAATATTTCGCAGCGTTGTATTCAGCGCAAAATATGACATTAAGCAGTAAATGTATGGAAGTATAATTTCCAGTGGCTGGGACTGATAATACATAATTAAGTGTGGTGGGGCGTAGTCTGCTTTAATTGGATCATTCATAGTAAAAGTCGTTGTCACCTAGCAGATGTTTTAATCCCATGGATTTGGTAGGTACCGAATCCTAGTGCCCAATAACAGTGTGGTATTTCAGTCAAACAGTTACAAGTTATATTGGTGTGCAAAATATCAAGCTATGAAAAATAAATTTTTTACTTCTATTTTTATTTTAAGCAGAATCAAAGTGTATTTTACGATTTATTTATCCACGATCCGTGTCCAAGGAAAAATATATGGCCAGTAAAATACACTTAAGAAAAACACATTGCTGGGTAACCGCAACCCAGTACATGTGGCCTGGTTTTATTTCTATCATAAGCGAGGCTCACATCCATTTTAACAATGTCAATAATTACGTTAATTTATTTTTAGTAAGCGCGAGTTACTACTTGTTTTCATAGCTGTTATATAAATAGCATTAATAGTAGAATATAAACACCACCATCTGTGTAGAAAAGAACTACATGCTTGCAATGACTCAAAATATGTAAATTTTCATTATTTTTCGTGTTATATATTTAACAGGTCATAACTTTTTCCTGAAAAATTAGAGAGCAGCGCTCGCTCGATATTTGAAAGCAGCCAACTATTCTTTGTTTTGGTAAAGTTGGCAGATTTCACCAAAATAAGTCGTATTATTTTGACAACATGCTACAGACGTTTTCGATGTATAACGGAAACCTGGAATTTAATTTTAAATTGCATTTTTGAAATCAGTCTACCTGTAGTAGTAAAAACGATGTCTTAGATGCGTCCAAGAAAATGAGGGTTATATAAAACAGAAACTACAGATTGAAGCAGATTTAGTGCTTACTATATTGTGAAGATATTTTATCCTGCAAACTTGTTTATTTTAAGTCTGTTTTAAACACCAATTCCTAATACAAGCGGAACGGCGAGTAACACAATATCAGAGAAATAAATCATAATGTATTATAAATTTTTTCAACTTTTCAAACGTTGTATAAATGCTTATTTTCTTGAAATCGGTCATTACGTTTTAATATTGCGTCAAATATTTTAAATTATTTTAAATCTAAAAAACAACTGTGTTTAGTGTGCCTGCTGTATTTCATGACTCACGTTCGCGAATTTGTGCTTATGCTTAATACTACGTTTAGTACTAATTTCTGTAAATGGTCAACAACATAATAAGTCATTTCCGTACTGTTTCGGGTAGAGCTAGCTATCGTTTTAAAGAAAATATGAGGTTTAGCTATATATTTACAACTCGTATAAGAGTTAGCAGATAGTAGATGGCTGCCATTGTTTTTAAAGTTACTTTTTAATACTACAGACGTTCGTGTTCTTGCAATGTGGCAACTGTAGTCCGCATATGGTCCATGTAATGTTCATTTTTTATTAAAAAGTTCTGAAACCAATATTCGTCTGTATAAAACAGTTTCACTGCTTTAAATAGTTGCTGTTTTCTGCAAAACCACGATCAAGATTGTGTGTATGTTACATGAATATATTTTAGATTGTTTTATTCTGTTTGATTAAGCTAACTTTCAACTCAAATACAATAGTAGATGATTTATAATGTTCTTAGTGAAACCTTGGTTAAAAATTAATTTTTCCGATACCTAACATGGGCGCCGCGTGCAATAAACAGGAAGTTATTGCAAGTTAGTCTGAATTTTTATACGTTGGTCGTTAAGGAATGTGCGAAAACGTCTAATGGTAACGTCTAGCAGACCAATCGCTTGTATTTCAGTTAGTAAAAATATTGTCATTCATATGAGCGGTGAGCCTGACTGTCAAGAAGCAGGAACGTTTAGTTCGGCGATATCAAAGACTGGTTGCATTACAATCCATTTAAACATGCTGTACCTCTAGTTATACGCTAGCTTCGTATTTATACTATTGCAAAATTTGTTTACTAATTTACTATATACGAGTAGAGTAATTTTACAAATATTTGGGTTTTTAGTCACTACTTATAAGCGTATCCATACTTGCTCGAAGGTCGAGGTCCCAGAGGGATGGAGATTGCTTTCTGGGGGCTTTCGGCTGCCCGAAGGTGGATCAACCGGTCGGCAGGGGTGAGGAGGTTGTTTAGAGGGGATAAATTTTCAATACTATTTGGGGCTTAGATTGTTTTCTAATTTTTGTAAATTTACTCCAATTTTTGCCAATTTCCCCATCATTTTTACTAATTTTCCGTTATTGTTCGTATATTGCTCCCGACTTTCGCCTATCTTGTCAATTTTCGGCCCGACGGTGGTGGGGGTGGGGGGAGGCAGGGCTTGCTGGCGGGGCCAGGATTTCGGCGTCCGCTTAGAGGGAAATCTGGGCCTCAGTGGGAAGAGTATAGCAATCGCTAGTGACTTGATTTAAAGCATTTCTTTTAGCAAGATCTTCTTCCGATAATGTTTTATATTGTTACACTAGTACATTTGTCTTGAAAGCTTTGATGACGTTTATAAATAGCTATTGAGCTTGTTAAACTGTCTGCTGCAGCGTTGTGTTTACCCTAGATAATGCGAGATATTATTCCGAAAAGTAGATGTCTGTCATTGTTCAACTCAAAGGTGAAAATGCCAGCATGATAAATTGTGTTATTGAAAAACAAACCGTAAAAAAATTATCAATTTAACTATCAATCATGTCTACATAGGCTATGATAGGTGCTGCAGTAAATAAGATACACGATAGATAATGTTTAAAAGCAGAAACGAAAAATTTTTAAGTGACTGTAAGTGATTTAATAAAGTGACGCAGTAACATATATCACTGAACAGCCTTTCCCGTTTTGTACTTAAGGTATTAAGTTCTTAAGGTATTACGTTCTGCACATGGCTAAATTTTTGGCAACATATATTCAGCAAGCAAAAAAATACAAGTTGGCAAAAAGCAACCGATTTTTTCAAATCTTCTGCTAGGTATGGGAACATCGCCCGGAGGTACAGGATATTTTAGAACTACGTACATTTTAACTGAGCACTATGAAATTTATTATGGCTGAGCAGGACTTAACTGTATTTCCAGATCCCTTGCTTCTTTTAAAATTTCGGTTATATCTGCAAATGGCTTAGTATTGTTTTCTAGTATTATGGGTAATATGACAATATAATACGAATAATAGGAATAATATGACCTGTAATAATACCTACTGAATACGTGTTAATAGCCAAACTGCTCACATAAATATAAAAGCGTATGTCAATAGTGAACTGTTTGACTATTACCTGTGATGAAAGATTGTGTACCTACTGTTTTTCTCGCTGAAGTTTGCCAAAATTGTAAGGTGCTTTGGAAACGAAAAAGAAAATTTTATGTATTTTATTTTTTTCATAAATCCAGAATAAAATTTTATTTACGGTTAAATTTAACTCAAGAATATAATACACATTTTTTTGTTTTGACTAGCCGTTTATTTGTTTCTCATACACGCTAATCAAATTTTCGAAATTTTCGCTTCATTTCAGGCTTCATTAATATGTTTCTATAGTTAGCTGATATAAAAACTAGTTTATCAATTGAAAAATACAGATAAGTCTTCTAAAATATTTGGACTTGTCAAGTTCCCACTACAGAATCGTTTCCCAGAGTGTCAAGTTTTATCCCTGGGGTGGTTTTATTAAGTCTTGTCTCTCAAGCTCAAAACCTAACCTGAGCCTAGGCGTGAATCTATGTTTAAGGCTAAGCCAAAGGTAAGTTTGGTCTCACAACTGAACGCCAAATTTTCACCCTAAGATATTCATGCCGAGTCTGTCTGCCTCACTGTTATACGGAGAAACAATTGACTTGATCCATCTATTTTCGAATGTTACAAGAAATGGATTTTTGTTGAAGAAGATAATGCATAAATATTTTCGCCTTATTTTGAACTAAAACGGTACGAGCATAATTATTGAAAACACAAAGTTTATGCATGGTATGGTTGAAATTAATAGTCGACCATGTGTAGGATATATCACATTAGAAAGTTTTCTGCGTGGGACTACTAATATATCTCTTTCACGCTATAACTCGCATTAACATTTTATTAAACACAGTAGATCATGTAAGTAATACATATTATGTTAACACTTTTTTTTAGCCGAAAACAGTATTAAACAAACCGATGGAAATTTGGATCAGCCAGAAAAGTTAAACAAGCCTGACGAAGCATCGGAACGTACTGATACTCCACAGCCTACAAACCCAGCCATACCTCCTATCGAACAGGTATTTTTATTATTGTTTAGGTATTTTTTCCGTCATAAAATTCATAGTTGTAAATGCTGTCTTGAATAGTATCGCAGGTTCACTCCACTGTAATAACTAATAACTTTCATTTAATTGTTATTTAGTCATTTGTGGTCACTCTTGGTAAGCTTAACATCTTAGATTAATGCATATTTTAGTGATGCTTATAAATCTGTTCTTAACTTCAATTCTCAGGGCGCAAGACTTCAGTTGAACAGCGCGTTGCACTGCAAAACCCACACTGACAGGTTTAGTTTCTGTTCACGGACTTTCCTGATCACCATGCTTTACTAAAGGGATACATTTAGTTACGTTGTTATCTTTAGATCATAGTCAGTCACACCAAACTGATGCTATAAGAGGTCCTTTGGATTAAAAGAATCTGAAAGCCAGTGTAAGTGCTAACTGAATGATTAAATTTACAGCATTTTGTTGATCAGGAATGTTCATGCGAATAGTAAGCAGCTTGCTTTCGTTATTGGAAAATAGCAGCATGAACTTTCAAAGCAATATCGTCATATTTTGCTACGATAGATATTTTTGTTAAATCCATGCACCGAAGCACATGTACATTGCAATAGTGCATGATGGCTACTAAAAATTATGTTATACGCATGCTATCAGTTGCATATGGTGAATTTTGTGTACTACATGGTCCAAGGAGATGGTTGGGTATTCAATAACACAGTAAAAATTTCTATGGCTAAAGCTATCCATTGTATTTGTTCCTGTATCTGAATATACAGCCATACAGCTAAAATTTAAACGAAATGGACAAATATTTCAATTGTTTTATATATGACAACATCACAATTTATTCGGAGTTTTTGGACATCTTATTCGTAGTGGACGACCTGTCGTGCGCATATCAGTACTACAAGTTTATCGCTTATAACTTGGTTATAGTTTGATTGACTTGTTTCAAATATATACGCCTACGTAATTTATTTGACTTGCTGTCACAGCAATATAGCTCGTAGAAACATTTCCATGAGCTATATTGCTGTGACAGCAAGTAGAATAAATTACGTAGGCGTATATATTTGAAACAAGTGATGAAGCTATTAACCAAGTTATAAGCGATAAACTTGTAGCACAATAGGTCGTCGCTACGAATAATGTAAACTACAAATAATATAATGTTGTCATATATAAAACAATTGAAATATTGTCATTTCGTTTGATTTTTAGCTGTATGGCTGTATATTCAGAATACAGAAAACAAAAAAAATCGGATAGCTTCACCATCAAAAAAAGTTTTACTGTGTTATTGAATACCCGACCCAGCATGGTGTAATTACAAAATTCACCGTAATATGCCAACTAATAATGTAGATTTTTAGTCACCCCGTCATACACTATTGCAATGTACATGTGCTTCGGTGCGTCAATTTAACAAAAATTTTGTATAGTAGCAAAATATGACGATATTGTTGAAAGTTTCAGTGCTGCTATTTCCAATAACGAAAGCAGAGTCTGGAAAAAAAAACATTTTTCTCCTGATCAACAAATGCTGTGAGAATTAATCATTCCGGTACACTGGGCTTCAGATTCTTTATTAATCCGAAGGGACCTCTTTCGTCAGTTTGGCCTAACTAATTATGATATTAAACATAACTAAATGTATACCTTTTTAGTAAAGCATGGGTGATCAGGGAAAGTCGGTGAACAGAAACTAAACCTGTCAGTGTGGTTTTGCAGTGCAACGCGCTGTTCAACTGAAGTCTTGCGCCCTGAGAAATTGAAGTTAAGAACAGATTTATCAGCGTCACTAAATATGCATTGGTCTCAGCTTTACCAAGTGACCGCGAATGACTAAATAACAATTAAATGAAAGTTATTTAGTTACGATACTATTCAACAGGCATTTACAACTATGAATTTTATGACGGGAACGATAATAAAAATACCTGTTCGATGCGCTGGGTTTGTAGGCTGTGAGAAACTGCGAATGCTTGTGGCTTGTTAACTTTTCTAATTAATTTTCATCAGTTTGTTTAATACTGTTTTCGGCTAGAAAGTGTTAACATAATATGTTGTTACTACATGATCTACTGTGTTTAATAAAATGTTAATGCGATTTATAGCGTGAAAGAGTAGTAGTCCCCACGCAGGAAAAACTTTCTAATGTGATATATCGTACACATGGTCAAGTATGGGTTACGAAGAGCCCGTCCACTGCATAAACTTTGTGTTTATGCTGGTACCGTAAGTTCAAAATAAGGCGAAAAATTTTTATGCATTATCTTCTTCGACACAACTTTTACTTAGCATTCGAAAATCAATGATGGATGAGTCCAAATTGTAGTATGAGCATCAAGCAGGACGGAGTGTCTTAGGGTGAAACTTGGCGTTCAGTTGTGACGCCTTTTGGTTCCCGTTAAACATAAATTCACGCCTAGCTCAGGTTAGGTTTTGAGCTTAAAAAGAAACTAATAAAACCGCCCCGGGATAAAACTAACACTCTGGGAATTCCAAAAAAAATTTTCAGTATGTTAAAAACTATGTGTTGTATTTTCAATTGATAAACTAGTTTTTATATCAGCTAACTAGAAACATATTAATGAAGCCTGAAATGAAGCGAAACTCGAAAATTTGATTTGGCGTGTATAAAAAACAAACTGACAGTTCCTCAAAACGAAAAAATGCTATATTCTTTGAGTTAAATTTAACCGTAAATAAAATTTTTCTTCTAGATTTATGGAAAAAAATAAAATACATAAAATTTATTTTGCCTTTTCCGAAGCGCCCTACAATTTTTCAAATACTTTCAGCGAAACAGTAGGTACACAATTTTTTAGTCACAGGTAATAGTCAAACAGTTTTCACTATTGACATACGCTTTTATATTTATGTGAGCAGTTTGGCTATTAACACATTATTCAGTCGGTATTATTACAGGTCATATTATTCCTCTTCTCATTATTATATTGTTCATATTACCCATAATTGTGCAAAAACAATACTAAAATTAAGCCATTTGCAAATATAACCGAAATTTAAAAGAGAAGCAAGGGATATGTACAAGTTGCAGTGCCTCCTTCGGCATAATAAATTTCATAGTGCTCAGTTGATTAAAATGTACGTCATTTTATTTAAAATATCCTGTTCCCTACAGAGACAAAATGTATACCTAGCAGAAGATTTGAAAAAAATCGGTTGCCAACTTGTATTTTTGCTTGCTGGATATATATTTCCAAAAATTATGCCTAACGTAATACCTAAGAACGATCCTTCAGCTACAAAACGGGAATATTGCGACTGGATATGCTTCCGTCACTTTATTCACTTACAGTCATTTCAAAAATTTTTTCGTTGCTGCTTTTAAACATTATCTATCGTGTATTTTCTCTGCCGGGCCTAGGTAATTAGCCTATGTAGACATGATTGATGGTTGAATTGATAATTTTTTTTTTACGGTTTTGTTTTTCAAATCGTTCACAATTTATCATGTTTCACCTTTAAGTTGAACAATGACAGACATCTACTTTTCGGAATAATATCTCGCCTCCTCCCGCCACGGAGCAGTTTAACGAGCTCAATAGCTATTTAGACGTCATCAACTTC